>APFE030836932.1:5985-29253 GCA_000404065.3 Pinus taeda
TCTCGGTTTTGAGATCCAGTGGGAAATCTCTGTGTATATGTGTTTTATGGGTTATGCTCTCGCATTTTTATTTTTGTTATGATTTAGAATTTGTATCCAGGTAATTTCTGTATGGGGTTAAAACCTACAGTGCTAAGACAAAACCCCTTAGGTGCTGGTTGAAACATGACAACTGTCCGAGCTACGAAATGACTACTGTTTTAGTAGCGTGGAGTTTGGAGTTACTATATGCTTCTCATTCTTTGAATTTTCCTTTCTTTAATATTCAAAACTTCTGAGGTGGCCCTTTTGTGTCTACTGTAGCAGCATACAATGGTTCCCCTTTTCATTTCAGAATTGATTCAAGAAACAAAACTGGCAGTTTTAGTAGTTTCATAGTGCGCTACAAAACTGTTGCACATTATATGTCACCTTCAGCAGTTTCGTAGCACGCTATGAAACTGTTGTGTGAGTTAAAAACACAATTTTTATCCTTCTCGGAATTTTTTAATGAATTCTCCATATGCTAAGGGGCCAAACAAAACTGACATTGTTCATCAAAAAATAACCTTCAATATTCAAAAATTAATTTTCACATTAAAATTGTGTCAAAAATTTTTCACTCACTGTCAGGTTCATTTATGTTGAGGTTATTCCTCTAGTTCATTCAATTAGATCTTCAAGTCCTCAACCTATCCTTTCAGCATCTAGATTTTAGTTCTTAATTTTCCATTTATCCTTCTGACATATCTTGCCTCTTTTATTGCAGGAATGGTCCAACTGGAGTATTGATCATGACTGCTCACTACTTCATATCTTGAAACTTTCCCATCTTCCCAATTAGCTTTTACTCTTTTGAAATTTGCCTTTTCAATTGCATGCTTTCTTTCCATTTCCTTAGGTTGGCAATCTCAAGATTGGCAGACATCAATTTCTTTTTGACTTCCTCAAAGCTACATTCTTCTTCTTGAGTGCTAACTGTCTTGCTTGAGTTGAAATGGAGAACTGCCTCACTTGAGCCTTCAAACAACTCTGATGTATGTTGACCCTGAGCTTGCCAAGTGCTTCTTATGCATGAAAACAAAACGAAAATGACCAAGACCAATTCATCCTTACCTTACCCTTTTTTTTGAAAATTTTTCAGTGATAACAGTGGCTCCACATGGGATAGTGTGCCCTTGTGGTACACTAAGAACCTGCAGTTCCAGTGCTACTATCCATCTTTCATAATAGAATTTTGAAATGATGCCCAATCTTCTTTCCAAGTTTTAGTGATTTTTGCAAGAGGGACTCAACTTGCACCTACTAAAAAAATTTCTCAGTCAACCTATCCTGAGCTTATTTACACATTCCTACCTACTGTATGAGCTACAATTTCCACTTTAGGTAAGGAAAAATGCTATTTCCATTAAAGCCAATCAATTGTCTTTTCTAATATTTGAGGCTCTTGACTACATTGGACCTCAAAATAACCATGATAGTGAGATGACCAAATCAACTTATAATGTACTTGATCTTCATAATGAAAATGAAAATGAAATATTGGTGTGCAAAGCTTTGCCATGTATTCATTTATAGGGTCAAAAATGACATGGTTATTTTGATGATCATCATAACATTCTACATCTTTAGACAACTAATTCTCAGCCACACACAATTTATTTAATATGCTATCCAACTACTTTTCTAAATGATTCCCACAAACAATGTAATTTTCCTCATTAATAAGATCATTCATTGATGTAAGCTACTGCAAAGTATGACATAAAAAATAGACCTTTTCCTCTACCTGAGGGTTATAAAAGCTATCTTCCAGTACTTCTTCTTGATTTTTGTAATTATTTTCATCTTCATTATGATTCGAAGACTGACAAGTCTGCTACATCTCTACATCAATCTCGGAGGATGTAATATCATTTTCATAGGTATAATCTTGTTGATTTCTATGTTGCATGTCATGGGATGTTATCCTTTCTTCTAGTTGTTGAAATGTATTATTATGAAGAGCCTCTAAAACTTCTTCATCCATGAATTCATCATCATTATAACAATTCTCCAAATATTGAATAAAACTCGCAAAATGTTTACAACAATCTTTGACCAGCAATAAGGAGGGATGACACTCTCTATACATGTCATAGAATACATCATGGAAACCAACAAGAGAATATAATGAACCATTTTACAAGCTTTTATACCAAGACCATTCTTTTCCTTCTAACATGGTCATAAACATCTTCATAAGACAATCTTCAGGGAACTAAACCTTAAGACTGCATACATGCATATGGAACCTAAACAAATGAAGAGTAGCATTGTCTTTCCTTTCATCTTTGAATATTGGAATATCATCTAACGAATTAACCTTTGGCATAGGATTTGGAAAACTAGGGATATGAGACCGATTCATAGGGGCATACCTAGAATTCATTCTTGCAATGGCACTCATCTTAAAACTTCATCAAGCTACTAATCTTCTAGCAGTGGAGTCACCTTCCAATTTTTTATTTGATGTGTAGCGTTTCCAAGGTAAATTGCAGCCTCGAAAACTTTCTGAGCTCCTGTTACCTTCAGAAGTTCAACTTCTTGATTTTGGGAATGAATAATCCTCAGACTCCCGGAAGACACACCAAAATGTTATCACAAAACCTAACCCTGATAAGCTGCTAATCAGGAAGACTCTGAGCAACTATTTCAAACCAACTTTTGGCTGAGGCTTAGCCTCCTCAACCTGAGAGGGCTCTCTCACTAGATTAAAGATTTTGATAATGAATAAGATGGATAACTCTATGAGACAAATGAAGAAGTGTAAATGGTTGAAACACAATTAGAAAATATTCATTGGGCTTATGGAGTCAAAAATATTTCAGTATGACAATAATGTTAACTTTACACGGAAGTCAGGGCATCTAGAATTCGACACATGGAGAATACATCAGAAACATATAGGACAACACAATTTATAAATGTATGAAGGAAGTTAGAGCACAATCAGTGATTTATAACTAATCAACATTCATACCACTATAAATAATGAGAAGAGGACAATACAAGATATTCTAAACATTGAATTCCTTCTGATTCCTGAGAAGAAAATCCAAATATCGTATTACTTAAAACAAAGTCATACACAAAGCACAATATGAGAGTTTTTCTGAAAATTTCCAACCCTTAGTGCATTACATCTCTTGTCATATATAGAGTTCATTACAAGCTTGGATTCATTCCTCCATCATGGGGGGAATTCGAATTTCACTTGACCTAACACCTATTGATACTAAACAAACTATTAATTACAACTAGCTATTAACTAATAGTCCTAGAGACCTAATACAACTAGGAGTGTAACTCCTTATTACGATTAAAACAATCTTATCTAGGAATTAAACATTCCTTTTGACACCTATAACTCCATGAATTTGAATTTGATGATGTCCCTAACCCTCCAGCTAGCCTTTAATAACTTCTCCTTCATCTGTCCTGAAAACTACGAGATTGTTCCCTGCTTTGTTCTGGCTGAAAAATAGGTGTTGGGGCAGAGCTCGTATCTCCTCATCAAAAATGTATTTTGAAAAATTGGAGGATTTTTTAGGCCACATGGTGTTGAAAAAAAAAATCTCTTGTTTTTTTTCAATAACTTTTCTACTGCCGAGAAATTGTCTTTGAATATCAAGTGTAAACAGGAAAATTCTGATTTGTGAAAAACGGCTCCTACAACAATTTCATAACACAAGTTGAGTCATCAATTTCTCCCAGATCATAATGAATTTGAAGAAAATGAAAGAGGGTTTTGTAGTTCTGTATGTTAGGAATAAAAACCTCTTTCACTGTTTAGAGATGAGTTCTCAATTGCTCAGGAATCCCCTTGGAAGTTGACTTCTAAAAACAACGAGACAGAGTTCCTCCTTTTTAGAGTTTCATCTTTATGCTTGTCTTCGAATCCTTCTGCTAACCATGTTGTATCTTTTAATCACATGGCATGAATTAAAATAACCATAGACACTACTCCAATACTCATGCTAAGGCAAAACCCCTCAGGTGCTGGTTGAAACATGACAACTGTCCAAGCTACGAAATGACTACTGTTTTAGTAGTGCGGAGTTTGGGGTTACTATATGATTCTCATTCTTTGAATTTTCCTTTGCTTAATATTGAAAACTTCTGAGGTGGCCCTTTTGTGTCTTCTACAGTAGCATACCTTCATAATGGTTCCCCTTTTCATTTCAGAATTGATTCAAAAAACAAAACTGGCAGTTTTAGTAGTTTTGTAGCACACTACGAAACTGTTGTGCATTATATGTCACCTTCAGCAGTTTCGTAGCGCACTACGAAATTGCTGTGTTAGTTAAAGACACAGTTTTTATCATTCTTGGAATTTTTTACTGAATTCTCCATATGCTAAAGGGCCAAACAAACCTGACATTGTTCATCGAAAAATAAACTTCAATCTTCAAAAAGTAATTTTCACATCAAAATTTTGACAAAATTTCTTCACTTGCTGTGAGGTTCATTTATGTTGAGGTTGTCCCTCTAGTTCATTCAATTTAATCTTCAAGTCCTCAACCTATCCTTTCAACATCTAGATTTTAGTTCCTAATTTTCCATTTATCCTTCTGACATATCTTGCCTCTTTTATTGCAGGAACGTTCCAAGTGAAGTATTGATCATGATTGCTCACTACTTCATATCTTGGAAAGTTCCCATCTTGCCAACCAGCTTTTACACTTTTGAAATTTGCCTTTTTAATTGCATGTTTTTTTGCCCTTTCCTTGAGTTAGGCAATCTCAAAATTGGCAGACATCAATTTCTTTTTTACTTCCTCAAAGCTACATTCTTCTTCTTGAATGCTAACTGTCTTGATTGAGTTGAAATGGAGAACTATCTCGCTTGAGCCTTCAAAGAACTCTGATGTATGCTGACCCTGAGCTTCCCAAGTGCTTATTATGCATGAAGAGAACACATGAATGACCAAAACCAATTCATCCTTACCTTACCCTATTTTTTTTTAATATTTTTTCAGTGATAACATAAGTTCTCAGGAGCGTATGAACCCTGAGATCTTTGAAGCTCTGATACCGAGTTCAGTGTTTGATAAATTGCGAACAGAGTCAAAAGAGTTGTTATCCAAGATTATTTCAATGCATGAAGAAACTGTGAGTGTAGGAGAGGCAATGGTAGCTAAATGAATTGCCCCAGAGGTAGTAATGGCAGCTAAGGGAGCTGCCCCAGAGGTTGAAAGTGTCAAAGTACTGGGAGAAGTGCCTAAGTAACCGAGGACACCCAAGCCGAGGCCTACACTGATAAAGGAGGGTCCAAAATCAAAGAAAGATAAGTAGAAAGTGTAGCAGCCAATGTGCACATCACCTAGAAAGTACCCACAGACGAGATAGCCCACCACATAGGAGAAGGGAAAGGTTATTGACCTAGAGCCTGAAGATTATATTGAAGAACTCCATGTGGGTGCGGACGACATTGATATGGGCGAAGAAGACATTGATGTGGAGGGGTCTGACCCCATTTCTAAACTACCCAAGTACATTCCTCCGCGTAGAGGCAAGACAAAGGTTTTGAAGGATATCAGTGAAAGTAAGGTCACACTACACACACCGTTACTACTAGACCAAATTGTCTTTGAAGGATCTTGCCTGGGGTGCATCCCCCTTTTAAAATTTGAGGATTGGGATTTGGCTGATATAGAATGCTTTCCACATTTCGTGACAGAACAAATCATGCACTGCATCTTCTACAAAGACTCTAGTGTGACCACGCTAGAGCCAAGAAAGTGGGTAAAAGGGGTGGATAAGGAAAGTCTATTAAACATGCTGTGGGTACTGCATTACAAGTGTACACCCATAACCGTGGTAGTGATCAAGCAACTATTGTGCCATCACAAGTATAAATGACCCCGTGGTCAAAGTAGAAACGCAAATCTTGGTAGGAAATATTATGCAGAAGTGTCGCATAGATGAAGTGTTGGCAAGAGTAGTAGCCTTAGCGACCGAGTGCATGGAGGGTGTACAATTCAACTAGGTGTTAGGTTCCTATACCAATAGGTGTCATTTTTCATGATTGACTGTGGAAATACCAAATATGATCATCCTTTCCATGCTGCAAAGGTTCGATATTATCAATAAATAAAAAATTCAAGAAAAAGAGAAAGGAAAGGAATCCCAAAGAAAGACCAGGGAAGTGGCTTGTTAAAATGCTACTACTGCACTACATATTGTATAGCAAGTTCAGAAAGTGCAATCACTGAATTTCTCACAATTGATGAATAGCCATACAGTTTAACCCTGGCTAGATCATGTTTAAATTTCTTATTTTAGAATAGAGAATAAGATCTGCTCAAACAGTTCAAGCTTGGCAGATCACTAGATGAGATAGAGAATTAAAGGGCCCAACTGCTCAATCTGAGCCCTTGGTAGAGATAAGGATAGATTTAGATAGAAGGGTAGCCAAAAGAAAATAGGAAAAGCAGGGTTTGCTAGTTCAAATGCACCCAACCAAAGGAAGAAAAAATGTTAGGTGTTTTAGGTTGGGTAGGCAGATAATTCTAATGTTGCAAAAGCCGGGTGATGTTAAGTTTTAATGAGTATCACAAACATCATGGCAAAGTGGCTACAGTTCAGTGGAGCATGACTGTCTTCCCCTCTCATTTCCCCAAGAACCTTCACTAACATCCCTTAGGGACATTGGGATATGCTCAGTGGTCCTAATTCATTTCATTTTTTGAGAATTACTAAGTGAAATGTTGTGTTTACTTGGTCAAGACAAGCCACATTTCTTGTGTAAACATATTCATCTCATTTCCCTTTCATTTCCTAAAAAAATCTAAGTTTTGCCTTATAAACTTAGCATTTCCCTATCATTTGTCATATTAACACCCTAACTTTATTAAATAACTCCTATATAAAGTTTCCCTACCCCTACTATATATAAAAAACAAAAAACCCAAAAAACATTATACATATCCCACCCCCGCCTAATATGGCTATGTTGTAAAATTTCTTGGGAGTCATTGGTCCACCTGGGGCCAATGAAAACCCACCATGTGTTCCGACGGGATTTGTTAGACCTTTGGTCAAACAAATAACCGCAAATCCGCCGCACAATAAACTGGCTTTTAATTAACGTTTGGTTAATTAAAAAACCATATCCGCATATCCCGATAACCCAAAGTTTTTAACCCCCCAAACATTATAAAAGCATTGAAATATCACGCGAACTCCTTTCATAAACCTCTGACACCTTACCTTCCCGTCAACCGTTGGATCACGCTCTCTAGATCCAACAACCCTCGTCAATATCGGAGGCGCCCCGATGTCTGGTTGTTAGTACCCGATGGATGGTGGTATTCCTGCCATACCTGGGGACACCTGTCGCATTCCTATTGCATCGGGCCCACTCTAACATAAACCGCCCGAGTACCAAAGGCAGTCTGATGAATACCATAAATCACCAACTGGTCCTGCTACCTGCGTCACCATCGCGTCAGCACCACGTCATCACCTATGCTACTTTTCATCCACCGTGTCCGCTACGTCATCCTCCACGTCAGAGACCACGTCATCTTCTGTACTCCACTACTGGACAGAATCTACGTCATGCTGACGTCATCCCCAAAAAGCGCCGAAAGCCCAAAAAAGTCCAAATTTTGTTAAAAACTTACGAAATCAATTATTTTCGTTCATTTCTATACTGTTAACGTGTGCACCCTGTGCATGTGAATTACGTCCAATTCAGCACCAACATTACAGTCTGCCACCCAGGCGACTTCACTCTGCAAACCCGGCCTCCTCAGCTTAGTCTGCAACAGCATTTCGCACCAGACATCCATATAACAGGTATTTACCTGGAATTCACTCGTAAACCCTGTTTTTCCAAGTTTTTATGCTAAAATCGCCTGGATAACCAAAATTCGAACCAAAATCGTAGTGCTACCTCTGTACCTCTGCACTGTAGTCACCACTATACCCATTGGTTCAAAAGTAACCCTGTCAACTATCGTTCCCTCTACAAATTCACTCATCGAGCTGAATTCAAGCTCATTTTCTCTGAATTCCACTCACAAATCCAACAAAGTGAGTCTATAACCCCAGATAAAAACACAGTGAGCTGATAAAAACAAGAATTTGCCAAAATTTCTTTCCAAACCACCTATCTGTAACCTTCCTCTACAAAAAGAACCCAAGAAATGCCCAAATATTGAGTTAATTTGTCAAATCATCTGCAAAAGGAGCGTCGTTTCCACTGTTTTATCAAGCTTCCCCACTACACTCTGCAAAATTCGCCTTGTCTACCATGAATGTTACCCAGTGAGGTGACTACAGGATAAAACTCAGCCTGCAATTTCCTGACAAAAACCTCAAAGCCAAAATTCTATTTTCTGTTGTGGCATACACCTACATTCCAATCAGAACACATACAGTTGAAGCATGGAGGCTCCAGTGGCTCTCAACATTGCACCCTTGAATGCACCACATAAGGACTTGAAATGGTTACCTCTGGCAGATAGGGACTTCCAGATTAAGGATATGATGGGTCTCAAGTCTCACTTGCAAACCTTTTGTCAATTTAGAAATAGCCACAGAAGCAACATTGATGTCCTGAGAATCTCGGAATCCAATATGCCTATCTATTACCTCCCTTCAGTGAATGTGCTGCCTAATTTCATTCATTTATGCTATGAAAACTATGATCCCACACAATGAGCAATCCTGACTCCATCTGGATCTGTACTGTTCTATATTACTCCTCATTCCATAAATGAGATGTTGAACTTTCAGCCAACTTAGCCTCTGGTTCCTCTCACCATGAAACTCCTGCTTGATCAAGGTGCAAAGCTGCCCAGCTCAGAAATAACAAGACTAGGTCAGTTGTTTATGCTACCACAGTGCCACCCTGATCATCCTCCTCCTTATCATCAAGTCTCGTTTAATGAGACAGGGAAACTCCTAATAGACATGATATCCTACATTCTAGGATGCAAAACCAGTGAGTTTGTTGATGAAACTGTGTTTGTATTGATGTCCATATTCACTCCAGGACAGCCCCCTGCTGTCATGTATGACTATGCCACCTTCATAGCAAATAAAATCCATGAGCAATTTATGATTTTGGAGAGAGAAAGAG
Organism: Pinus taeda; assembly: GCA_000404065.3. Taxonomy (NCBI): domain Eukaryota; kingdom Viridiplantae; phylum Streptophyta; class Pinopsida; order Pinales; family Pinaceae; genus Pinus; species Pinus taeda. The sequence goes on from APFE030836932.1 coordinate 15,097, forward strand.
TGTTCAAGTATACATCCTATATATATCATCTACTGTTGTACTATCATCCTGACAGTTTCCAAGTTCCTCTTAAAAAACTAGACTCCAAAGGAGAGAGGAGATCTGTCATTTTATGGACCTCAGTTTTCCATGAAGTTCACCTCTCACCTTATACATATTGTGAGTTCATTGACATGTTCATTTACCCAGCCACTTCCCTGTTGATGATGACTCCCCTTGGCAGGCTCACTGCTGAAATGCAGAGAATTGTACATCTTTCAAGGGGCTACGACATTGGTGACTGGTATTTTTACCAAAACCATACAGTGATTAGGATTTATGGTTGTGAATTATCCCCCTAAAAGCTGCCAAAATATGTGCCCATGAGACTCTTTGCCTTAGAATATTTCAGGCAATTTTAGTGGAAATTTGACTCATTTCCATGGCAAAAACAAAAAGGCACAGCTCAAGATAAGACATCAATTGGGACCTTTTATCTTGAATAAGAGGGAAGAAACCTGGAATGATGCAGACAAGATGCTAAGATATGAACTTATGCTTAAAAAAATCTTTTATTGGGCACCATATGACCCTGAACATTTCATAAGCTTTAGAAGAGTCAAAAACAAGCTTTCAGGATATGTGCACCAACCAATCTCTCAAATTGAACAATATGCTAATCGACAGGAATGGGTAGAGGGCACACTAGTTGAAGAGCTTACTGAAGAAGAGATATTAGAAAAAGAAATGAAAGACTTTGAGAAGAGAATTGACCTAGATTATTTTTCACAGGTCCCTTTCACACTGCCTCAACATATTGGAATGAGCACGTCATCTGGTACACCTTCACAACAGCCTGCTCAAGAAACCACTCCACCTGCAGGAAAAGGCAAAGAAGTACAACATTTAGAGAAGCAAAATACAATGGTAGATCAACCATCTACAGCCCAGGAAAAGGGTCAAGAACAAGGCCCTTCAACACAAGAAAAGGCAGCAAAGATCCCTGTGCTACAAACCCCTCATAATGAGGAAAGAGCCAAAAAAAGGGATAGACTAGAAGAGACACCCACAGGGGCATCCACAGATCAGTAAGGTGAGAAGAGGCAAAGGCTGAACCCCTACTCTAAGGAAGAGTTCACAGAAGAAACAACAGGAAACCTTAGGGGTAAGGGAACATCTGAATAACAGATCCCTCCATTTTTGGAAACACCTACTAGCTCATTTCAGCAGGAGCAAGAGAAACATCCTGGGGTGGAGGTTACATCCACTAAGAAACAGAGCAAGCAAGGCTTTGACATCAAGAGAGAATTCACGGAAATCAAGGCTAGAAATGAACCATTGAGGTTTCAACTATATAGCCAATTGTTGAGAATGGCTCCCACCAATCAAGAAAGGCTAATTGCAGCCTATGATATTCAAGCAGGGAAGATGACCCTTAGTCACTTCAGGCCCACCATACAGCAGCTACAGTCAGCTACTGATTACATCAGGACCAATCTGGAAGTTCTTACTAAAGAAATCCACCGAATAGACCAGATTGAGATACACAAACAGGCTAGAGAAATGGTATACTCCACCTTGGCAGAGAAAGCATTAATGGCTCATAAACTGCAGAACTCATTATACAACATTTCTGCCCAATTGGAGCTGGAAAACGCCTCCTCATTAGCAAAGGATAATAGAATAAAATCCTTGGAAGAGATTATCATAGAATTGGGACATGATCCCAAGGATCCCAAAGGCGCACATACCTTAATAATAAAGAAGGAGGAAGACATAGCAGCCTTAAGAAGACAACTTAAGCTGCCAACTACAATACACCCTCAGACCATGAAGGTGGTACAAAAAAAAGAAGAGGAGGATGTGGTCAGTTTATTAATGAGGATGAATCAAAGATTGCTGGATACAGAGAAAGCTTTGGAAGTAGCTCTACAAGGAAAACAGGAGGAGTTGGCCTCTCAACCAGCTCAAATAGCTCCAACTCTTACAGTTCCTCCTCCAGTAGTCACCATAACAGCCCCTCCCATTGATCCAGCATCAACAGCAGGTACCTTGACTTCAGTAGCAACTACAACAACAGCAATACAAGATGCCAACTTGAGCATGGAAGAGATGATGAAAGAAATAAAGGCTTTGGAAATACAAATGGAAAAATTAAAGGAAACCAAGGAAAAGCTGGCTAAAATTAAGGTAAGTTATGACAAATCAAAAATGATTGTAGCTGAGAAGACAAGGGAAGTAAAGGCCTTAGAGATTAAAATAAAAGCCTTGGAGAAGGACCTCACTCTTCATTGAACTCTAACAGAAATCAAGACCATCTTGTGGGATAAGATTGGCCAATCTATTGTTGATCAATGGACAACAATACAAACTATTTTTGACCAGATGGAATTGATAGGGGTAGCTCAACACGAAACTCAAAAGGCTAGAGTATTATTGGCAAACAAGCCTGAGCAAGCCAATCAATTGATTCATTTTTTGAATACTCATACCAGTGAGAAATTAGCATCTCTAGACATTTAGAACAGGACAGAACTATTTTGAGAGTCAAGAAGGTGCTGACTATGAGGAATTTTGTTCAAATTGTAGAAAGAAAGTGTCAGGAAATGCAGACAGAGGTAGATGCCTTTAGACAAAAACTTGCAGTATTACAGAGCAAAGGTTTACCCAGCCTATTCACTAGCAATGGGAGGCTGTTAAAACAGGAACAGTATGCTAATAGGCTAAATACCTATGTGACCAATCACATTACAACATCATCAAGCAACTCAGAAGAGATAGTGCCTCCCTCTGGACAAAGTTTATATGATAAACTCGAAAGTTTGTTTTTTATTGAGCATGAGATAGCACATCTCTTTGAATTCCAGCCAAATTATTACAGGTATACTTAAGCTGATGAGACATTGATTGAACTAAAAAAGCATCAATTACCAATAGATCAATGGTGGAAAAGCATGTTGGAAGTCTTTCCAAGGTAGTTTGATTCTCCTTTTTGTAAATTGTTTGCATTACAGGTAAATGGTAATATAAGGGTCTCCTATCAGAAAATCAAATCGACCAAGGATGGAATTCGCGCTAAAAAAGCGAAACAAACTCGGGCACAGGTGGCAATTGATAGCACATCACCAACACAAATCACGGAAGCAGCCATCGACCGACTATCTAAGCCAAAAAGTTAGCAATAACAGGACACCTAAAGCACCCAGTACAACATAGTTATTTCCTCATTCATTGCTGCACGATTTTCCACACAGTTATTGCCCCTGCCAAAGTAGATGGATAAATTTATTACTTGATATTTTCCTATGGGATATTTTGTAAACTTCTTATAAATACTTTATGAAGATATGTATTATTGTTGGCTCATGAATATCATTATGGACCTGCTCAGTAAATTTTGAGAACTCTTCTGAAATAAAATTGCTGGAATGTTGTGTTGGTGAATTTGTGGGTTGTGGAATCGATGGCAGAAGGATATATTGCAGAATTCTTGTGTTAATACATGGATCAATAAGTTTTCTTTACTCTTGTGTTACTGTATTTGTTTTTTATTTATCATATGAATATCATGTTCTAAGTTACAGGAAAAAAGGATAACCCAGAATTTACTTTGCTGTACTCTGTGTTCAATTCCTGTAATTTTTCATGTTTTCCACAGGACTAGCATAGGCAAGAATTCTTAACTGCTCTTGTCTCCTTGGTTCTTCCACTCTAAATATCATCAAGGAATTCTTAATTTCTCCCTGATAATGTTTACACAATTTCCCTCTGTTAACATAATGAAATAATCTTAATTTCCTTCCATTCCTTGACTTTGTTTCATCCTATTTCAACTTCAATGTTGTTCTGCGTTTAATTATCTTGCTCTACAATTTTCCTATTGCCAAAGAAACCATACCCAGAGGTTGATTTCCATTAGACTCCATCAACCTAATGGTCTAAACTTCTCTCAAGTTACTGCCTTTTTCTACTGAATGTCATCTTCCAAACACCAAACAAAAATTGTGGTTCATAACTAGCCTAACATATAATCAAACAAATCTAAATCACAAAGAGAGAGCCCTCTCTGGTTGCAGATTGGCTAGGATCTGCAGGCTAAAGATTGGTTAGTGGTTACCTCAGATGTATTCCCTTCTGGGGCCAGGGGAAAACCTGAGTGATAACACTAGGCACGCTACCTTTGTAGTGAGTTCCTCGTGAACTACAAAGAGGCACAAGATCACAACAAAACATTCCATTATGCATGGTTGCTACTATCTAGAGTGCTAGCTACATGGGATTTACCAGAGGATAGCTAGTTTCCTTCGATCACGCCTGACCTACCGGAAGCATTGAAGTTCACTTCACTATGGGCTACAAAGGACCCTCAAAGGGTAAAGGATAGCAAGGTATTTTTGATCTCGATGGAGATGAGTATCCATATGGCCATCAACCACAAACTACAGTTGTCACCAACCATTTTTGAGAAGTTGCTAGAGTATGTTCAATTCAAGGCCAACTTTCACCATGTCTCTATACATGCAAAAAAGGATCCTAAGAAGAAATGGTATGACCTACCATACCTGGCCATAGATGACGTGATTAAAGCGGTCCTCGACCGTTGGCCGGTAGATTGGCATAGTTGTTAGAAAATTATATATTACGGAGCAATGGAACACATGAAATAATGCAGAAATATAAACACAGAAAATGCATAAAACAAGAGAGACACAGATATACGTGGTTCACCCAGTTTGGGCTACGTCCACCCTGAACTGCCAGTCCTTCCTTTCTATTATCCAGCAAAATGAAGAGACACAACCTACAACAAATCCACTGTAATATCCTCTATTTTTTCTCATAGTCCAACCACTTTGCTTCCCACTCGGAGAATACACATATATTACACAGACTCAATACAATGCCCTCATACAAAGAGAGGGGTTTCCTTCTAGGGAAAAAAACCCTAAACTAAACATAAGTTCTACCGTCAGATCATCCACTTAATGAATGGCCCAAACTGACTAGAAATTACTATACTTTTACAAGGCAATTTTACATATGTTTTTAGCTTCGAGTGTGTTGCCCTTGAACCGCTGTTGGGGGATCGCTGGACCCCGAACCCCCGCGTGGGGCACAAGCCCCCCTGTGTGGAGGGGTGTACAAATTTCCTGGGATATACATCTGGCTGAAACAAAGACCTCTAAATATTCATTCTCCATACTCAACACCCGAGCTATAGACAGTAGGGGGGTGGTGGAATAGATAGGCGGCGAGGGATCTAGCGAATAGTTAATGGAGGTGGAGATCATACAAGGGATGGATGAAAATGAAAACTGAGAATGCAAAATATTACCAAAATGAAAAACAGAGGAATAGAGAGAATGATATGTACCCGTGGAAGGAGTAGTCACTGCAACAATACGGGATGTCATCATGGGCGGGGATATAGGTGGAACTTGGATAGTACAAGTTGGCCAAATTGAGTTCCCCTCCAAATCCTTCACACTAGCAGAGCATGAAGGTTTATCTTCCACTTGTGGATCATTTGGTTGCAGATGCTTTTTCCCTTTTGTTATAGGAGGAGATGATGGCGAAACAAGACGACATTACTTACACAGGTGCCCTACCTTGTGACATCTTCGGCATCTGAAGGGAACCCCCTCGCAGTCAACGATTTGCTTGCAAGAAAAATTTCTCTGGTGAAGGGTGATCTTCTCCTCCAATCATTCCTTAGTATCCAGATGGACTAGGATTCATGCCATGGACTTGTTTCCTAAAGATTCATATGTCTTATCATGATCTAGATAAGTGCCCAAAGCCTTTCTAATGTGAATGAACACATCCTCCGACTAGAAGTGTAGTGGCAACCCTAGTAGATGTACCCAAATCAGCCTCGCACCAGGCTGCTCCTTTTCTGGTTTGAAAAGGGGGCTCCATTGTTTTAGCAACATCGGGGCAAGTTCAATCTGGCAATATAGCAAGAGAGTCCAGTTTGTATATTCCTCCCTGTGGAAGCTAAGGGAAAACAACGTGTGAGTGAGACCATTAATGAAGGGAAATCGTTTAGGAAGGGATCCCCATATTTCCATAGTTCAGATCCGAAGATGCTCTATTGTGTAGTTTTGACCTCAAACTCATCCCACCAAAACGCTGTTGGCCATATCCACCACCTCTCCCATCCTGAGAACTTCCCCGAGTAAGAGGTTGATGTCCTTGTCTGATGGCTTAACGCACTTCCCTTTCTTTGCCTTGTTGGACCTAGGAGCCATCGAGTGGTCCCAAAAAGGATCCCTGCTACCCTGATATGCCGCCTACAGAGATAGAGAAGAAATCTTGGGGTTAGGTACAAGTATACTGAAGCAACTTGAGGGTTTTGGGAAGCTGATCGGTGGACAGTTAGAGTTAGGGTTTGGAGTGTTAGTCGGAATAGTGAAATGGGGGGAGTTGAGCCCAGACAGAGAGATTTTGATGGACGAGGGGGCGTCGAATGGAGTAGAAGGGTGAGGGAAATCAGGGAGACGAGATTCAAAGGATGGAGAGGGAGGGATGCATGTCGCGATGAGGTTGAGAGTAGCAGGTGAAAGCGAGGATAGTCCAAACTCAAAGATGCATCCAAAGTAGCTGATTCTGACAAGTAGGGCATAGATAGCCTAGGGAGGTCTGTGACAGGCATTTGAGAAGATTGCGAGAAAGACAGTGAACAGAATGAGCCAGAACCTGACACAGTGTTTGGGTGCATCCAAATCTCCTTGTAGGGATTTGGGTCAGCTGAATGGTTGATAGCTTCCGAGTCCATTCTGGCAACAGTGAGCGGGGTCAATAGAACAATAATGGTCAATCAGCAGTGAAGGAGGTTATCCGCACATTGTAATGGTGGAGAAAATCTACAAGTAAGTAATGAAAGAGGGGAGATAGCGACTGTCAAAGGTCCCATGAGGGCTTACCCTAGCCCTTGAGGTGCTGCAACGTGCAGAATCAGTGCCATCCCAGCCAATCTATTAACCATATCTTGTTATTTGGGGTAGCAACCTTATTATCTTGTTATTATTACTATTATTTATTTTATTTTTATTTATTTCATTTTATTTTCCTAATTGTTATTTTCTCTCACCTTTGACCCACTCTTTTAGCTTGTAGGAATTTTCTCCTTTTTATTCCCCTTAATATTATTAACCTTAAATTTTAACTTGGGATGTTTTTATTTTATTTTATTTTATTTATTTCCTAATGGTTATTTTCTTTAACCCAATCATTTTTTTAATTAATTTTTTAGTGGTTTTTTTCTGTAACTTTTGACCTAATCTTTGAACTTGTAAGAATTCCCTCTCCTTTTTATTCCCCCTATTAGATCAAATTATCTTCATCTAATCATCCTAGGGATGAACCATGTTAGTTGGCTTGAACAATTTAAATTTTTTATATGATAGATCGAGAAAACAAATCTAAATAAATCTCCTCACAAAGGCCTCCATTCAAATATTACTAAAATTATTATATTAGCCTATTATTTTATTTTATTTTATAGTAATATTCATTTCTTTTTCTCTCAAATATATTGATTCCCTTTTCTTTTCAACACAATTATATCATGTTATAATGTGAAAAAAAAAAACTCAAAAAACATGTTTTGAATAACCAAATAAAATATGTTAATTGCTTTATTTTTTTTAAATAATAGAATTATATTATAAAATAATATGCAAAAAAAATAAAATAAAACATTATGTAAATACTAAAATGGAAAATTTTTGATATGTTCAATGAAGAAGGCATATTTTTGGTTTAACAAAAATAAAATGAAAAATAAATACAACAATAATTATAATTATTATTTGAAAAAAATATTTTTAATATTTAAGATTTCAAAAAAAAAATATGATAAAACTTAATATTTGTAAACATTGTGTTAAAACAAAGTAAGTGTAGAGTAATAGTTGAACTCCGTAGAAATTAAGTTTTTTTGGAAATGAGGGGTCGGGTCTAATAATTTTGTTGAAGCATATGCTCTCTATCAAGACATTCTCATCATTTTGTGTTATGTTCATCCTCGCCATCTGATTATCTTTCGAGACTCTTTCATCCTCATCTTCCATATGTGCAAAAAGACTCACGAAAACTCTGAATGGAATCCATCCCTTCTAGAATCAGAGATCTGACCACCTCAATGGAGTGTCACATTGAATGGTTTCATATTCAAATAATTAACAAAGTGTGGTGGACAATCAAGCCAACATGGCCATCCACCTCAAAGAAAAACGGATTATTCTTTTAATGACCATTATGGCTTTTTATCAATTCCATGACATGTTTCAACCCTAATGTGTCATCCTCAAAGGATCCTTCGAGAGGCAAAATGCCATATTAAGTTCACATGTGAGGCACAACCCATGAAACACTCCCACTCCCTTGGCACTCATTTCGACCTATGATAGCACTAACGATAATAAACTCGTTAATATTGTCACACACATCTCAGGTGAGATTTTTCCTGCATTGTTCCTCAGTAGAAACAATTCATCATGTAGTTTGATGGCCTTCCATCAAGGTCATTTATGAAGCAAGTGTTGTTTACTCTTTCTCTAGCTGTCATTGGGCCTTATGCCCTAATTTTCTCATAACTATCATCGCTTCCTCAATGTTGGTTAGAAGAATCAATGGATTTCAATAAGTTGAGCCATACTTTCTCTCAACTATGAAAACATACAGATGCTCTGCGAGAAATCCAATCCAGAATTGCAACAACTAATTAAAGGTTTGATACTTCTTGAAAAATAAATAAATAAATAAAAGTTTCAATACTTTGGACACAATAGGTGAGGTGAATGAACTCAATGGAGAGATTTGGTTATCTTCTCACCTCCATTTGAAGAGGAGAGTGGACTTATTGGAGGTGGTTGTGCTAAAATTAGTTAACATTGAGAATATTCTTCTTGTTGCAGTAGTACTCGGTCCCATGAAATCCTTTCTAGTCTATCTTGCTCATTCCATAGTCCCTTCTTCTTTTGAACCTCCTACTACTTCAAGCTTACAATAGCCTCTCCGAGACCCATTTACACCTCCCTAGATCTCATCATCTTCTTTGCCTTTGAAATTCAAGTAAAAGGTCTCGATTTGCATCCATTTTTATTATCAATGCATCAAAAAGTAGTTTCATTTATAGTCATTTTTGTTTGTCAAGCCCTGCCAATCCCAACATGCCCATCTAATCCTATGAACTTTGGTCTTTTCAATATCAGAAAATTCTTGTTCTCATGCTCCCAAACAGCTAAGTTTTAGCTAAGCAATCGAAACCAACATTTTTTCTATGTAGATCCTCGTTATGCAATTTCTATGTGCCTCGAACAAAATTTGTATCTAAAAATAATACTCTTTCTCTCTCAAAAGAAATATAATAAGCATGGAACAATTTTATTTAAAAATATACAATTTTTAATAAATCAACAAAATTTATAATTAAAAATTATTTAAATTAAAAAACTAAAAAAAACCTAAAACACTTTTATTTTGAAAATGCACAAATTTGAATGATTAAATATATTTGTAAAAATAAGAATTTAAGTCAAAATCAATTATTAAAATCCTATAACATGTGTTAGATTTATGACTTTTTAAAATAAACTTTAATGCTTCATAAATTTACTTCAAATTTATGACATCGTTTTCATGACAATGATCTAAGTGGATATTGGTGGCCACCCACTTGTGGCCATGTCACATAGAAAGACATAGTTTAGGGCCTCAAAATGGCCCAAAAATTTAGAACCCGAATAATAGTGAGACTACTTAAAATGTTTTAATTATTAAAAAAAATGTGTATATATAGTTATTTTTTAACTTTTAACTACTTAATTTCTCTATAAAGTTGATATAAGATTAGGTTGCTTCATATGGACATCAAAAAATTCAGAACCAAAAATATTGAGACTAACTTGAAATGTTTTAATTATAAAAAAATATTTTTTTCAATTGTTTTATGTAATGTCTATATAGTTATTTTTTAACTTGTAACTATTATTTCTTTACTAAGTTGATATAAGGTATGTTGTTTCATATGGATAGTGAAATATATTATTTATGGTAAAATTATGTTGTTTAATATGGATATCGAAATATTTTATTTATGGTTGAGAATGAGTGAAATATTTGTACTTCTCCTTAGTATGGCCCCTCAGAGTGAGATTATTGATGTTTTATAATACCTTTAATTAAACAAACAAAACAAGTATATTCATTTTTGTTTTTATTATATAATAATTGTAACACCTTCCAAGGTAAATGTGCATATAAACAAAATAATAGGAACATAAATACAATAAATGTATTAGCCATCAAAATCCATATATACATCAATATATTTTCACATGAAAATCAAGGGAATAAATTTTTTCATTAATAAATGCAATGAACCAACCAGAGATGGGACTACCGTGTTCCACCCGACCATAGATTGGCTAAGCCAAGTCTGTCTTTAGCCAATCATCCATGTGCCATATTCCAAGCATAAATCTGGGATCTCAGAGAACAAATCAATCAAAACTCGTCCAAGGCTTCCAGAGGCCATCCACCTCAACCCATCAAATAGTGATTCCACGTCACAGTCGGACATCACCAAAAACCATCATCAGATTGGTCTCCATCCAAGCCTTTCAGGGCTTCCAAAGTGTTTGTCCGACCAAGGCTTCAAAAACTAGTAACTCAACCCACAGTTTATACAGGGCTTCTAGAGCGTTTATCCAACCAAGGCTTCCAGAACTAGTAACTCAACCCACAACTTATATAGGGCTCTAGAGCATTTTTCCAACCAAGGCTTCTAGGACTAAGAACTTAACCCACCAAGAGATTCTAGAGCATTTGTCCAACTAGGGCTTTCAGGATTAGTAACTCAACCGAAACTGTTACAGGGCTTCTAGAGTGTTTGTTCAACAAGGGATTCTAGGATTAGTAACTCAACCCAAGCTGTTACAGGGCTTCCAGAGTGTTTGTTCAACCAGGACTCCCAGGACTAATAACTCAACCCAAGCTAACGAAACATGAGAACCAATAAAAACAAAGCAATGAAAGTAAACCCACAATCACCATGGCTATCCAGGAAATGACAAGGCTAGGCAATCCACTGTCAATCTCGGCCATCCTCCATGCCAATGACAAATCATAACCAAGAAACCACATGCATGTGCCATGCATGCCAAAACTAGTGAAGAAATCATACATGAAACTTGGTACCAGCAAGCAATCTGATGTAGTTGCTGATGCCGATGCCCTCTTGTGCTTTCTTCATCTTCCTTTGCCTTCTTTCTTCAATAATCCAAGTATGTCAGACCCTCCAAGAGTGCTCCAAGAAAACTCTAAGTATTCAAGAGTATGAGAGAGAGAGAGAAATTGAGAGAGTTCCAAAACTAAACTGACAAAAGGTTGACACTGAAAGGAAGAAGCTTTCCAACTGATCCTCAAAAGCCTTTTTATGAATGAGGCCTCTATTTTCTTCATTTTCCATTATTTTCCTTCATTTTCCTCCTCATGTGAAACCTGTGACCTTTCACCTCCTTTTTCTCTTAATTTCAATTATTTTCATAAATAAATGTGACAAAATACCTTTTTGCCTTAACCATTGCCTTTGTCAATTTCCTTAGCCATAAACAACCAAATGAACACCCACTAAGATGTCCTACCCACCATTTAGCCTGGAATACATGTCCCATCATTCGTGTTATTTATATATATTTTACATGGAATTTTCACCAGTTTTGTTATAGAACCCTCCCCCTTAGGGGAACACCATTCTTGGTGTTCAATGACACCTATAACCAACATGATTGCTGAAAACAAAACATACTACCCATGGAGCTTTATAAGACAACTCATTGTAGTATTTACAATGACTGACCCACTCAAAAGCAAAACATCATGACAATATACCACATACCGGAGCTTTATAACACAGCTCATTGTGGTATTTATAGTAACCACATATACATATACAAATATGCACTTTTTCTCAACAAGCGAATAAAATAATATGATGTCTGCATCAGCAATAAAGGAATCCAGAGGCTCAAACCTTCACCTTCAAAGTAATACCAGGATCCAGCTCCATCCCAGGAAGTCCAAAATCCACTGCAAAGTCAAATGTGCATCCAATGTCCAACGCTATAATCCCATGCCACTTGTCCTCTCAGTGAACAATTACCAGATCATTGTTCCACGGTGCACTTCGAATGTGCATATGATTCCATCTGGCAATGTTAGTGACGAAAAAAAATCCATCTGTGACCTTCGCTTCTCTGCTACATAGTCCCTCGGGACTCTGGTTATCCCTTCCGCACAGTCACTCACCTTCCAAGTTCTGCTAGCAACCCCATCATGGGCAGTCTATCCCTTGGCAAGGTTTCCTCGCATCGGAAGATACAAAAACCAAGGCATATATCTACCTCAACACATCATACAAGTCATATCATGCTCACGGAAATCGATGGACACCATTGGGTACCAGTGTCCCACATTAGCCCTATTCCTGAAGTGCTGCATGTTCCAAGTTATTTTGTTTTTGCTACCAATTCTTATAGTTGATTTTAACCACCCAAACAAGCATTTTTGTGCTTCCTGTACCAAACACATAACTTCCATTAGATTCAAAATAAATTGAAATAACTTCAAATCATACCTCATTGGTAGCTCATCAATAAGGTACATCTTCAATCATGTTTACTTCCTATCACAACAAGTCAAACTAGCATATTTGACCAAATCAACATATATAAGGATATCACATCATGTTAGCTCAAACACAACCATCATAGATAAAAATCATAAATCACATGTAATAAAATTGAAAGATGCACTAATGCTTATCCTTTAATCAATCCTTACTTCTGCCTTTGTCTTTATTCCTTACACACTTCAGATCAGTTGCTACGCCCAAGAAACACCCAATACCATCTCCTCAACAATGTGCATAGACACATAGTGTGCATCACACACATACAACCACACGACATACAACACCATGCAATACATGCATCTTCACCTGCAATACACCACATACACCTACACCAAGTATATACAATACAATGCATCCATCTATACCCGATGTGAAGTACCACCCAATGCATGTACCTACACAGAGTACCACACAACGAGTACACATGCCACAATTCCATGACTACATGATGCACATACATAATACCATATGCCATCAACACAACATGTATGACATGCACACAATACCACACGTGTACTAATACCATATGTATAACATCTACACAGTACCACCTACACACGGCACCACCTACACAATGTGTGCACAAAATCACATGTACATGGTGCCACCTGCACAACATGTACACAACGTCACATGTACACTACACCACTGTACAATGTGTACACAATACCACATGTACATAGTACCACACGCACGATGTGTACATGACACCATATGTACATAGTGTCATATGCATGTCATCTACAAAGAACCACATGCTCATAGCACCTTATGTACAACAGTACATGGCACCACATGCTCACAATACCATATGTACATAGCACCATATGTACATAGGACCACATGTACAACATGCACACAACACCACGTGTACATAGCACTGCATAACCAACATGTACATATCATCATCCATACATAGCGCTGCATATCCAACATCCGCAGAGCACCATATGCACACATGCCACATATACATCATGGACATAATACAATATGTATACAACACCCCATATGCAATAGTCGCACAACATTGTTTGTACCATCCTATACATAACATTGCATAAATAACATGGACACATACTGTGTCTAAAAAACACCACAAATTCACACACCATATATGCAACATGTACAACATATAAAACATATGCACAAAAATAGTATGACACATCCAAAACCACATTGTCCTTACCAAGAAACCTTGCTTCCAGTATCTCATCCATGCTTACCCTAGCATGTCGTAGACCACACTGCTTTCACTTTTCTAATATATCCTTCAACATTACCTGTCATAATATAAGTATACAATAGAAAATCATATCTAAATTATACTGACCTCGTATATTTTTCATGACTACTCTTTCCAATTGATTCCTTGTAAGACCGAGAACCTCTTCATGTCGTTCTCCTGCATAAGAAATCATTCCTCCACAAGAATGATCCCTGACAACCCTGTCAGACAGTAACATAGATACATGGATACA
>APFE030836935.1:0-23797 GCA_000404065.3 Pinus taeda
GTTCTTGCAGGACGTTTGTTGCTGAAGCATCTGTGTGAAGAATGGCTGGTTTTATGGCAGTGCTTACATGGATGAAGAACAAAACAGTGATCTTTCAGATGGCCAACTCGATCACAGTGTTGGCATTTCACGATTTGTTGTTTTTTTTGTTGCTGTGGAAGAGAAGCAAAGTCTGGAACAGCTGTAGCTAAACTGTCATGAGGAGCAGGTGAACTATCATAAATGAAACCAGCACTCTGAAACTGAATGGGCTTGGTGTAGTCTGGAATATGAAAGGACAAGTCCTTGTCATATCCAAGACCGGTTCTGTGCTTGTTGTGGACAAGTTGTTCCCAAGGTCTGATGATGAGCTTGGGAAGTGCAGACTGAGTTTTTGCATCTGCATGTACAACTGCTGCATTATTAACTTGCTATTTATGGGAGTCTATTTCAATCTTCTGAACAAAAACAGGTTCAGAAAGATGTCTCCATTGCTGCAGTTGTTCTTGCTGCAGCTTTGTCTCAAGCTGCAAAAACTCAATATTCTCCTGTGCATTTTGCAGACAAGTTCTAATATCAAATATAATATTTTTGCTAATTTGAACTATGTCATGAACTGTGGAGTGCATTAAAGTATTTAGCAACTTTAATACTTCCCCAATTTTATCCATTTTCCAAACTAGTGAAGATTTTTAAGTTGTGTTGTTGAAGTTTATTCCCTTCTTTAATTAACTGGAAGAATTAAAAACATCGACCCCTGGTGTCCAGAATTTGTTGCATTCACCTGTCTTTAACAGGAAAGGGAAATGTTCGATTCCTTGTCCTGATAATTTGTGAATCTCATAGGTGATAACCCTGATGTCGTTATACATATATTATTAGCTTCTGGAAAGGCATCATATGCATCCGTTCATGGTACTAATCGACCTGGTGCGAACTCCCTTCTTGATATTATAGTGTTTGGTCGTGCTTGCGCCAATCAGTGTTGCTGACCTATACAGACCTGGTTAAAACAGAAACCGTTGCCTCGCAATGCCTAATCGATGAAACTTGGAAGAGCTTTGGTGATGTCAAAGTAAGTGACAGAAGTCTGATATGGAGGCGTTTAGTCTGCTAGGGATGCAAAACTAGCAACCTATCGTTCATAAAGCAGAGCAGTCCGACTGTTTTAGATGGAAAATTAATGCGACAGAGACAACATCATAAACTTTAACTATGACAGTAAAAGACAAATAGAAATCGGCTCGTATAAAGTGAAAACGTGGCAGAAAAGTATTTTAAGAACTGTACATCGTAAGTTCTGAGCACCAAGTTTTAAGAACAGTACATCAGTTCAAAGAGGGATCAAGATTGTGTAGCCCAATTCGATTCACCAGAATAAATCTTTTCTTCTCTGCTTTGCCTGAACTCGCCTCCGGATCGTTAATTTAAGCACAGGGCACACAATACGTACAAACAACCACACGCCTCCGGTTCAGTCATTGTCATGGCTGCCACATTCTTGTTTAGAGGTTTCTCATGGTCTATTTCAAGGCAATTGCGTCTGTGGCAAGGAAGCCCTCGGGCTCTTTGAAGAAATGAAATGCACAATCTACTGTGATGTTTGCAGCTCAAGCTACCTAACTCCATGTTTTAGTTCACTTTTCAATAGCATTTGATGCACTCCTCAAATGCATATCGTGGAGCTAAAAGTAGCTTCACCAGAAATAATTCTCCTTTTAAAATATCAGAAACCTTCAGTCCCTTGCAGCCAGAGTGCTATTGATGCTTTAAGGAAGCTTTTTAGTATTTATTGTGTCTTCATTAATTTTATATTATGTCCGTCCAAGTGCTAGTGCTTTTGAAATAAGCCTTCATTTCCCTGAGAATAATATTTTCTTAACGACTGATAGCGTTCAAGGAAACGTGTCTCTGTTGACAGCATGTGGTTGGCAGTTGTTAGGAAACCCTTTTCATTATACTCATCTTTGCATACAATTAAGTAACATATAGCAACATCTTTTTCATTTTCAGAAGGAACCACCAAGCAGGACTCGGAGTCGTTCACAAAATACCATTGCCCGGAGAAAATTTCACAAATAACCACCACACCATATCCTTTTAA
This sequence comes from Pinus taeda, assembly GCA_000404065.3. Classification (NCBI taxonomy): domain Eukaryota; kingdom Viridiplantae; phylum Streptophyta; class Pinopsida; order Pinales; family Pinaceae; genus Pinus; species Pinus taeda. The sequence continues at coordinate 2,084 of APFE030836935.1, forward strand.
ATTCCCATTTTGCCACCCAGAAATAGGTGAAGAATGAGAACGTGCAACGTCTAATTCAGTAGAGAAATAGATGTCTTGCTTTCCAGGAATGGCTTGAGCTGCTTGAGCAGAACATATTACATGTCTTCTGGAACTGCATATGGGCAAGGCAAGCTTGTAGTATCGCACACAGCAACACGAAAACACAATGGAGTGGGATTACTGAGTTTGGTGGTATGCTTCAGGCAATGGAGCCGTTTTTATTGTACAATGTTCAACACCAGTCACATATAATAAGTAAATACCATCAACCGATGCCAATACACTTGCCATACAGTGATAACCAGTTTTCAAACGGAGTATACAGCGCATTGTCAGTCAATGAACTTTTATTTTTCAACACTGGTAAGAACAACACCAACGCACATCGAGCATGGTCCTTCAACGACACAAAGCACAGTCCTTCAAAGGCACTGAGAACAGTCCTTCAACACTCAACAACTGAGTGTTCATTCAATTTAATGTAATGCTTACACCAGATTATCACGCAGAGGGCAGAAAATATGGCAGATAAATCTAACAACAGTTACATTATATAAAACTAATTTGAGACCTGCGCTCTGACCTGTGCTCTTCAGGCGGTCCTGCGTTCCTTGTCAGCAAGAGTTTTATTTCCCTCAAGCGTTTGTCAGGCAGCGTGCGTTTCACTCAGCAACTCAGCAGTGTTTCCAGCCTTACCATTTCCTCAGGAGTGTGCAGGCCATGCATTTCCTTCAGAAATTAGGTATGCAGCTTCAGGAAGGCAGGCAGGCGTTCTTCAGGTAATGAATACTGGGCCAGCACTATTCAAGGCAACTCAGATTAGTTGCTCAGGGAAAACAGGCCTCTCATCATGGCTCTGATACCATGTTAAACAGACATGGTCAGGGAGAACAAATAGGAAAACAATAGGAAAGATAAATCATTCAGTACAATTTTATTAACAATTTGATATACATTTATAGTACATTTGGTGACCGTTGGGATTCACATCCCAAGGTCTCTTGGACTGCTTTGTCCATTCGACTTCCACGCTAACCCTTTAGGATTAGGTGTCCAACAGAAGTTTAATCAAAATTACACTTTAAGCATTGATTTCATAACATTCATTCAAGCATTTTCTTTTTAAGGATTTTATTGGGAATTTGGAATTTGATTTCCTTTGGTCATGCTCAAATATTTGTCTCAGTTTCTTAAAAAAATTTGCATGTTTTTTCTTTCTTTCTGTCTGATTGTTAATCCCCATTGGGTGTCATTAATTTTTCATATTTGGAACTTTCACCCGATTTACTTTAGTTACACTTGATTGGTTCTTTAGTTGGATTAGTGAAGAGAAATAGTCGTGTTGTTCTTTCACTGATTTGGAATCATCTTGTGCTTGTTTTGAAGAGTTCGCTTGCATAGACTACATTTGTATGGTTAGAATTGTCATTTCATGAACGAAAATTGTGCATAGATTACATTTGCAAAGTGTTCACAAAAATTGTGCATAGATTACATTTGTATAGTGTTCACACGAATTGTTCATAGATTACATTTGCATAGTGTTCACAGAAATTATGCATCGAATACATTTTCATAGTTTTCATGCAAATTTTGCATAGACTACATTGCCTGGTTTGCAACTTAGAGCTATGAATTGCGTTGAAAAATTAGAAGTGGTACATTTTGGAGTTAATATTTTAAATAAGAACATCTTTACTTACTCTAGCTAGAATACATCAAAATGAAGAGAATAAAAATTTCATATTTGATTCATTAGAGTTTTGAGTCAAGTCATAATACCATCAGTTTCACATCCATTTACCCTTTGAGTAAATAACAGCTTAATAATACATCACTAATAAAATTCATCTAGAATTTTTATTATTTTTAGATCTCTTTCCACGTAAAGTAGATTAGATTGTAGGGATTTGGAATAGGAAATTAGGTAAACTTTTCAAAGCTACAAAAGAACAATAGAATCTTTAGTTAGGGAGACAAATCTAATTATCTCAGTTTTTCTTTGGGAAGATCTTCTTGTACATGAGTTAACCACAAGATCATGTCAGATCTGGTGAAGTGATTGTACCCACTCATTGGCTATGATAGAGTGATTTGCACATAATACAACGGCACTGAAAGGTACTTGGGGTCACTTGAAAATCAAGCTCCAATTAACCATGTTGAGGAGCTTTCAAGGGGATTGAGATTTGTTACTATGCCCTTGTATGTATGTCTGATTTATGAATGTCCCCCTAGGTAAGATTGTTGTAGTTGGTAAACTCAGTGCCCATAATCCTAGGGATCTACCTGAGGTGACGACAGAGGGAAGGTCATGTTGTACTTGGAACAAATATTGAATAGATTCACTTAGACTTTTTGGAGGGTAATCTTTGTTGGAGATGGCATAAGCGAAGTTACATGCACCATAATGTTTCATTAAGCAGGTTGTTGGGGTAACTGGTTCCAAACACTCATATCTATAAAGCTTCTCACTTTTATCTTTGCAACATTGGATTTCATCACCAACTAGTAATTATTGATATCTGTGAAAGGTGACTTTGTATGGTTTGAATCCCTAGATTTTTTAGCGTGTGTTACCTTGTTTGTTTTTACTTTTTACAAGACCTTAGGTATGGATTGTGAATATTATTTTATTTTAATAATAAAAATTTATTTGGATTGACTCTAATGGAAACAATACCTCACATTATCGATAATGATCTCCCTTTTAACAAGAATCCTAATTCATTTCTTGATTTTGAAAATATTGGTCCTCCTTATATGGCTACATTGTCACTTCTCAGATTCATGATAGGTTTACCTATATGGTTTATCTCAACTTCTTTAATTCCAAATAATCAAATTGCACTAGCTCAACCGAGTTTTTCACCTCAATCAATTTTACCATCTCAACATCACCAACCTATTTTTGACCCTTTACCTTCTTCACCCAACATGTCCTCCTCCCTTTCTTCTTATTTACTTGGTAAAATCCTTGATGTTTGTAACTAGGTGACTAAGAAGAAGAAGCAAGATAAGAAAATATTCAACCAACCAACCATAGCCGTAAGTATTGGTATGTTGAGGGAACTTAAAAAATGCATTGTAAGCCCAAATAACATTGAAAGTTTTGTAAGGGTGACTACTTTCTTGTCAATTGTCCTAGTATTCCTAAGGTTATGGAAGTATGGTGAAATAATTCTCATCAAATTACAGTTGATCCATCAACCCGTGATTCTTAGATTTCAGGGAAAAATATTAAGGTTGGGTTTCCTTGTAGGTTATGAAAAGGGACTCATCGCAGTCACCTTTTCCCTCACATGGATGAAGCCTCAAAATTGTTGGAAAAAATTATTGTTTCACAACAACAACTTCCAACTAATTACCGTGAACTTTCTCCCCACCTACCATTAGTTGATGAAGTGATTCATCTAAATCCAAGTATAGTCAATCTCACTCTTCCATTGGAGGGTGAAACATGTGTCACTTAGGTTGATGGACCATTTGTTGATCAAGTGGTCAAATTTATTCCATATCCGGTCGATCCTACTCTCCCTGTAGAGAGTGATCTTCATACCACCTAGGTTCTTCATGTTACCTCAGATTCTTCTACACATAGGGGAATTTCATATGTTTCTTTTGAACCCGATGCAAGTAATGAGGTTATTTCTTTTGATTGGAGTAAACTAAAAAAACCTCGTCTTCCTTCTTCCACCCCTTTCCAAATTAGTGTGAAGGCTTATGGTAAGAATGTGCATCACACAAATGTAGATGAAGGTGCCTCTGTCAGTATTTTATGATCAACCTCTTCGCAAGCTTTGGGCCACCCTCAACTTGTGCTTTTTACTTAGAACCTATTATCTTTTAATAGAACCATTAGTGAACCTTTAGGGATTTTTCCTAAGTTACCTATTACTCTATAAGATAAAATTGTCTGTATCAATCTTATGGTACTCCAAGGTCCCTTGGATTTTAATTTTCTCCTTGGCCGGGACTATGTCTATGCCATGATAGTTTTCGTATTGACACTCTTTCATGTGATATCCTTCCCTCACAATGGAAACATTGTGATCGTTGATCAACTTTAATACATTGATCTTGATTCGATTACTAGTTATATGACACCCCTGAATGTTCCCTATATGGAAGTGGTACCTGCCCTGCCATGGGTTAATTATGTGGTAACTTGTCCCATGTTTTCAGTTACCGATGCAAGTGAGCCTCTCACTCTTTTCTCGACTTCTTTTGACATAGATCTGGTAATTGTCATGGTCAAAACTTCAACGGGGGCATTTGAATATGGTTTTCCTCTCCCTATTGTTCCGATTGACATGTGTTCCTTCCAGGGAACTGTTATTCCATATGATGAAGAAATTTTAGAATCCATGATTAAGAGATGTCCCTTTACATGTGTTTCTTCCATTTGAAAGCCATGAAACAAGGTATTCTTTATGAGCATAGTTCTTTTCCTGCGACAATCCCTCTTAAAAATGAAACAGGTCATATGAGGATAGTTCTTTTACTATGTCAACCTCGTTAAAAAATGAAATAGGTTCCATGAGGATGCTTCTATTACTGTGTCAACCTCATTAAATAAAGAAACGAGCCTCATGAGGATGGTTCTTTTACTGTGCCAACCTTATTAAAAAATGAAACAACTCTTTATGAGGATAATTATTTTCCTATGCCAACCTCGTTAAAAAAACGAAATAGGTCTTATGAGGATGGTTCTTTTACTATGTCAACCTCATTAAAAAATGAAACAAGGTCTTATGAGGATGGTTCTTTTACTGTGTCAACCTCGTTAAACAATGATACATGTGCATGAGCATGGTTCTTTTACTGTGTCAACCTCGTTGAAAAATGAAACAAGTGCATTAGGATAGTTCTTTTACTGTGTCAACTCGTTAAAAAATGAAATAACACCCATGAGCATAGTTACTTTTTTGTGTCAAGCTTGTTAAAAGATGAAACAAATCCTCCCTTGATTAAGTCGAGTCTTTTTCATCTGATTTTGTAGATGAACCTTCATTTTATCAACCTATTAGTAACCAGTAGTCTACTCACGTGAATGAAATGAAGTTTGGGGGGCATGTGCCTATGTCAGTATGATGGGGGCATGAAAACCACTTTCAAGCATAGTTTTCTCTATTTCAAGCTTGTGTAAAAATGAAACCACTCTCAAGCAAAATTTTTTGTGTCTCAAACTTGTGTAAAAATGAAACCAATCTCAGGCAAAATTTTCCTATGTTTCAAGCTTGTGTAAAAGTGAAACCTATCTTGAATCCATTTTGGCTATTATTTTCAAGGCTTGTTAAACTCTTGAAAATCCCAACGTCATTTTCTATCTTTTCATACTCGTAAAACATACATGAGAATCTCAAGTTCCTTCTGTCTTTTCTTGCTCATTAATTAAATTTAAATTAGGTAAGATGAATATATTTTTATCAGTTTTTCAAACTCGTTAAAACTTACAAAAAACTAAATCCCTAGAGTTCTCTTTTAATCCCTTTCATACACTTAAAACATGAAAAAATCGTCGAGTACTTGTTTGTTCGAACTCGTAAAAGTAAATGAACAATCATCCACTAAGTATAAGTTTACCCCTTTTACTCACTAATCCAGTATTATTTACGAAAAAGGTATACGTTGAACAAACATTGTCAATAGAGTTCTCTCTTGTATTATTTTATCCTTTTTTAGACTTGAGCGGCTAAACTTACGAAAAATAACCTAGTGGAGTTTACTTATGTTTTTCTTCTAACTCCCTATAAATGAAAAACAACGGCATTTACTTTCTTCGGGATCGTTAAAATTTTACAGTAAAAGAACTGAATGATTTTGCTTTTTGTTTCTTTCTCAAACTCTTAAAATAAAACAACATCAAGTTACCCCTTTACTGGACTCGTAAAAATCAAATAGTACAAGACTCGTTAAGCATGACGAGGCCGAACCACTCCTTCTTAGGGTTTGTTAAAAATACTAGGATGGACTCATCTGAAGGATGAGCTGACAGGACAATCGTATGTTATCCTCCTTAAGATTATAAAAAATAAGGAATTGCTTACTAGTAATGGTGGGGAAAAGTTGAGAAGAAAAGTTTGTTTCTTGTATTTCAGGAAGTATGCGCTCTTGAACATGACACTCTATCACATATATGTTTGGATTGGGGAATCCATTTCTCTCAAAGTTAATCAAACCTTATTCAAAATTATTCAGTTGGTTTTGGGTATTATTGTAGAGTCAAATGTTGCCAAGCCATTTTTTTGTGTCGCCAATATGTTCAAGAGAAATCTAAACTTCAGTTCAAATTACCCTGCAATTTGTAGTCTTCAATCGTGGCGGCCATCCCTGAGTTGATCCTTGCAAACTATTCTTCAAAACATTGACATTAATTTTCATGTCATAGGCTCTCCTACGACAGGTCACTTCCTATCAACTTAATCTCATTATAAAATGAAACTAGTATTAAAACAATAGTATTATAATTATAATTATATTATATATTATGCTAAATACCATATTAATTAAAATAAAAAAAGCACCTTATTTATCATGAGGAGTATAAGTATTGTAAATGGAGGGAGCATGAGTTTATTTGAGGTGGAGGAATAAGGAGGTGGAGTGGAGGATGAGGTGGAGAGATATGGAGATGAGCGACGAAGACGTATGGAGCAGAGGTTGAGAGTCATAAGGAGGTAGAGGGAACCTTAGGTTAAAAAAAAATAGGCACCACATGAATTTAAAATTAAAGATCTAATAAAATGAGTTATCACAACTTTTAAAATGTGTGTCGTATAAAAAATGTCGACACATCGATGTTCTGATATTGGAACATAGAAGCTTTTGACAATCAGAGAAATAAAATCAGAAGTTTTATTTCGGAAGGGAGGAGGTGAGGATGGAGTGGAATTAACAATTCTACAAAATGAAATACAACCACTTTGCAATTTTGAGATTTTGGGTTTGGTAAGTTCTTTTAAAATTAGAAACTGGAATAAATTACCGAGATCTCGAAAACACATTTTTTAACTGTTTTACAATTTGGCTAGGCGATTTTATGGGACCATTAGTGAAAAATGAAGAAAGTAGTAAAACTTAACTAGAAATTAATATTGACAATGAATTACTAATTTAACTACAAAAATTAAAATAATATACATTTTTTACATTTTTTAACCCAGGCGATAAAAATGACCGAACTTTAGATCAGCACCATTGCAAACCGTGTAACCAAATGAGACGAAACAAGTATCAATGGAAATCTAGAAAAACATCACAGTGAATGAAGTGATTAAAATAGAAATCTGACGAAAATGAAAAAAATGACAAAATTGTAGGACACTTAACAAAAATAATATATCAAAAATGATCTAGGGAGATCACTCTTGTCAGCAAGAGAGATTTATCTACCTAACAGATGATCCCCTCAACAGGTCCAACACCGCACCCGATCCTTTTTCTAGTCCTCAAATCGATGTCCCTATCCTCAATCTGATGCATTGAACTTCTTAGATGGTGCAACATTCTCCTTATTATCTGAATCTCTTGGACTTGCTTGCTTCTTTTCCCATTTTCCCTTGTTCCTTGCATTATCTTCTAATCTGGCTTAGTCCCATATCTGCGCTTCGATTTAACATAGTAATGCCTTAGGTTTCAAATGGTATCCTCAAACGATTTAGGGTCATCGAACTCAATCCTATCTTTAAATGGATATGAAAATCCACTAATGAACCTCTGAGTCTTGGCCTTCTCCTCTGTGACATAAGGTACACACCTCAGTAACTCCAAGAACTTGCTAGTGTACTCCTCATCTCTCACTGATCCCATCTTTAGCTCATAGAATTATTTGTCCTTGTCATCAAAGTATCTCTCTAACATGTACTTCTTCTTGAATAGCCACTCAAACTCACTCCAAGTCAAGTCTTCCTCATGAATGCATCTGAGATTCTTCACATCTACCCACCAAATGTCTACTTTACCTTTGAGACTAAATAAAGCTACTCTCGCTTTCATGTTCTATGAGTAATAATGTAACCTAAAGAACTTCCTCATGCCAAGAAACCATGCCTCTGTACCATATGGTTTCTTCGTCTCTCCATAAAAAGTAGGTTACTTTCCTTCTTAAACTCATCCGGAATGTATCCCCTACCACTCCTCCTATAAGGATGATAATGATGACAATCATAGCACCTATCAGAATCGTAACTAGAAAAATACCTGTGTCTATCCCCTATCCTATCCAGAGTGTCCAACAATCTACCACATTTGACCGTGTCATCATTATCCGACCTATGACCACCATGCAACCTACTACCGTATGCCCCATTAGTTTATTTCTCATGCTCATTGTTCATCTGAAGTGGCACCTGTCACTACAAATCTGACAAACTTTGAATAATCACTGCATTTAGGTTTTCTTCTTTCTCCTATGCCTGCATGATTCTATCATTATCTGCCTTACAACTCCTTATTTCTTCCTTTAAGCTTCTCAGTGTGTTTTCCAAATCAAAAGAATTCCCAAGACCATATTGATCATCTGATTCATAGGGAGATTCATTTTAGTCTAACGTCTTTCTAGCCATTTGTTATTTGTTCCTGCAAGGTATATCATGTCAGCTAAACCAAATCACCATAAACCAATGTACCATAGTATATCTTGGGGAGGATACCTTGTTTGTAAGATCAAAAAATCAGCATGATACATGTATAACATAATCATAATAGCATATACAAACATAACTCATAAGTATATAACCATGCAACCATAATTCTAGCTAGGGTCTAGTCATCAATGCATGACCTTAACAACAACACACACCATGACCTCATGCATGACAACAATCATTACATCACTGCACACTTGACCACATGCAAACATGAATATGCATAAGCAATGCGAAATCATCCACACACATGCATAAACACATATGGTCAAGGATAAACGAACAACACTTGTAACCAAACCTAGAAGAATGATACACACAATCAATCATACAAGAATGTAACCAAGAATACAAAAATAATACATGTAAGCAACATATAATGACATGTAACCAGTCATACATTCATGATGATGCACTCGACAATAACAACATGAAATTCCACACAGTAACATCACTACAACCATGATAAACATCATGCAAATGAAATAAGGACATGGAATGCAAGTGTAAAAGACACACATGAAACCGACATGCATGGATGACCAACACACAACCCATCCAGCCTGATGGGTGAACCATGGTCTTCTAGCACTATGTAACACCCTCCTCCCACATCTACCCCGACAACCAGCTAGTCGAGGTAAACATGCGATGAGAGGTCACTATGATATGATTCGACCTCCTAAGTCATGTTAAGGAAGTGGAACCAACAGAATAACACCATATAGACATTTAACATCAACATTAGGACCCTAGGAACCAATCTAACCTTGCTTCCAACCATGTCTTGGGTCCCACTAAGATTTTGGACCAACTGGCCTTTAGACACTCTCATGCTATGGGCATGCTAGCGAGCAGGGACCTTTAGACACTCTCGTAGGTCTACAAGCGAGCATCTGGGAAATATTTTGCATAGTGTTGTGTTAACATCACCGAGATTGAACCACTTTTTGAAGCCCAGAGCCTAGGTCACTGCCTAAAATTGAATGAAATATTTAGAACAATAAAATAACATGGAAATGATAGTACAAATGTAATCAACTGAATAAGACCTTGACTGGACCACTACTAGCCATAACAAGCATTTCATCAAACATATCACGAATATGTAATCTACAGAAATAACATATCTGAGCATAGGGGTCTGTTAGGTCCCTATACTACTAGTGTAACCCCTTATTGTTATTAGTACAACCCCGTTATTATATTGTTGTGCCCATGTAGTCCCCATATTGTTATTATTGTGCCCCATAGAAACCCACTATTGTTATTGTTTTGCCCTTACATTATTATTGTTATGTCGGCTCTGATTATATTATGACCCCTTAGACTCCTATATATAGAGAGGAGGTCTTGTCATTTGTATCATCTAAGAATTGTTCAGTTCTATAATGTAGAGGTTGTCTCCTCGAAGAGGCTTATTTCTAAGGCGTTCATCTATCTTTTCTATCTTTTTGTGAGATGGTTTCATAACATTTGGTATCAGAGCTTTCAATTCTAGGGTTTCTCTGCTCCAAACAAGTGATCGTGGTATTTTCGATACAAATTTTTTTCTGTGATGTTTTAGAAGCTAAAAACAAAACCCATTTGAGAAGAAATCTTGTTGAACCTTGTGTCCGAATTTTAGATCTTGTCTCACTATATTTTTGGAGATATAATCTGAGGAAGTTAGGGTTTTTGCAATCTCCATAATTTCAACTAAGAAAAGTCATTGTGGAATTTTCACTATACCCTTTTCACTATGAAGTTGCAGAAGCTAAAGAAAAAACATATTTGAGAAGAAATATGTCTGAATCTCTGGTCCGAATTTAAAATCTTGTCTCTCTATATTTTCGGATATATGATTTGAGTAAGTTAGGGTTTTGGTAGACTCCTGAATTACATCCTAAACAGGTGAGCTTGGGAAAATCGTCGTAACTTTCTCTCTGAGCATCAGATTGAGATTTTGTAAGAAGTTACAGAAAGAGGACGGACTGTGTTTTCTTTGGGTATAATTTTCAGAACCTAAGGTTGAAACAGTGACATGTGTCACATCGTACAAGTTCAATCTACTGAACTAGTCTATAATTAGAGCATCGCGGGAGATTGGGAATAAATATTTCTTTGGGAATCCAATTGCAATCAGACTTAGCGAAATAGAAAGAGGACTCAGAGAGATATTACAGGCTGAAATTTCAGAACTTAAGGATCTGAAATTATAGATTTACATTCATTTGGAGATCGAGCTCCTAAAATCAAGAAAAAACGAGATGAGGAAGTTTGATGGCAAGGATCCGGTAAATTGGATACTATAGATGGAGAAATATTTTGATAATCCGGGCAAAAAAGTTTCAAAAAATCTTGTAGAGGCATTGTTTGAATCATGTTTTTGATGGTGGAATTGGATTCAACACCATCAAAAATATCTAGGACACCTAAAATTTTGAAGTTTAACAACTATAACTTGGATTTACAAAAATCCCTGCTAGATTTTCTCTAAATATGAACATAATTTCCATAACTTTCTGGGCAATTCCTCTGGCTAGTAAGACTATGACATGGATAATGGAGTTGTCTACTGAGGTGGAGGAATTGCTCGGACGACCAAAAGCGGTCGGAATTTGGGCAAAAAAATTTCAAAAAAGCTTGTAAAGGCATTGTTTGAATTATGTTTTTGATGATGGAAATGGATTCAGCACCATCAAAAACATCTAGGACACCTAAAATTTTGAAGTTTAACAACTATACCTTGGATTTACAAAAATCCCTGCCGGATTTTCTCTAAATATGACCAGAATTTCCATAACTTTCTGGGAAATTCCTCTGGCTAGTTAGGCTAGGGCATGGACAATGGAGTCGTCTACCGAGACAGAGGAATTGTCTGGACGACCACAAGTGGTTGGAATCCGGGCAAAAAAAATTCAAAAAATATTGTAGAGGCATTGTTTGAATCATGTTTTTGATGGTGGAAATGGATTAGCACCATCAAAAACATCTAGGACACCTAAAATTTTGGAGTTTTACCACTATAACTTCGATTTACAAAAATCTTTTCTGGATTTTCTCTAAATATGACCGGAATTTCCATAACTTTCCGGCAATTCCTCTGGCTAGTTACACTATGGCATGCATAATGGAGTCGTCTATCAAAGCAGAGGAATTGCCCGGATGACCAAAAATGGTCGGAATCCGGGCAAAAAAATTTCAAAAAATCTTGTAAAAGTATTATTTGAATAGTGTTTAACAAAACTTTTATAACATTGTTTTAACTATAATATAAAATGAAGTGAACAAGTAAACGATAAATTTGGAATATAATTATTAATCATGATTCATTTAAACTTTTCAAAAATTTAAAAGACAAATTAATGAGTTTAAATTTTTATAAGATGTATAGCTAAAATACAAAATAATAAGTTTAAATATTTATAAGAGGTATATTATCAAAATTTTTGTGGTATTAGATTTTTCAGTCAATTTTTTTTTGGTGGGGAATTCGAATCCAAATTTTGTAATTATGCTTTATTCATCGGCATGTGTTACTTGCCACCAAAACGGATTTCACCTAACAGGATTTGTTGTTAGTATTGGTATATTATGCTCCCATATTTTCCCCTTGATGTCTCACTGAAATGCTTGGCCAGATTAAGATAGAGCCATGAACAAACGACTATGGCAAATGCGGATATGGAATTCAGAGGTACAACAATTTCATAAACAGAATTAACACAGTACATAAACACAAGAATTAACGTGGTTTAACTAACCAATCTAGGCTACGTCTATCAAACATAGGCATGAGGAGTTTATTAATCAAATTGGAGATTATATCAAGAAATTCTCATAAAACTTCTCACACTCTTAGCAAACCATGGTTTAACTAACCAATCTAGGCTACGTCTATCAAATATAGGCATCAGGAGTTTATTAATCAAATTGGAGATTATATCAAGAAATTCTCATAAAACGTCTCACACTCTTAGCAAACCATCCGAATGATTACATGTTATTTAGTATAGAGAATCTACCAGCCTCATAACTCCCTCACATCAAATATAGGAGACATTAACTCCCTCCCAACAACCTGGAGCTAATCTAGGAAATGAATCCCTATTGTTATCATGAGCTGAGATTTTTCTATTTTATTACAAACAGAAAATCTCAACAATTATTACTAAAATTATGTTAAATTAAGTAATTTTACAACTTTTTTTGTATAGCTTCCTTTCACCACCTCCGATATAATATTTGAATCTAGAAATCTAATATGGAATGAGAAGTAACTATTCTTATCTCGATCACGTTTCCAATACACAAACCAAACAGTTACGCAGCAAAATCAAAGAGACAAAGTTGAATGCACCATCGAAGTTTAACGGGCAGGATGTCAAAAGTGACATGACGGCCAATATGTCAAAACTAAAAAATGAAATGTTTGATTTCCCCACCAACGGGCAACCGGCACATGTTTGCTTCGTACGCTCACGACTTTTGGGGCATCAGGAAGTTTGCGTGCAGCAAGCTCACACCTATAGAGTTTGTGTGCAACTTTCGAGCAATCAAAAGTCACACTGAGAAGAGCAGCTAGACAAACCACCTCCAAATTTGACTTTTTTGCGTTACCTACATAGATTTAGCATCTTGAAACACCCGGATTGCTTGGTTTTCAACCACTACTATACATAATTTCAATCATTCTTCTCAATTTCAAGCTTTCACACCGAAATCTAAACAAAACCTAAAAGAGATTTATATAGACGAAAGAATTTATGGAATTAGTGTAGATACATTTTAAATTAGAATTTATTAATATTAAATATTTAAGATGTTTAATTTATTTTTTATTATAAAATTTGATAAAATGTTTGTGAGTTGTTTTTAGTCTAATGTTTGATTTTTTTTTAAGTTTTTCATGTGTGTTTTTCTGGTCTAATTTCTCTAAAATCCGGCAGGAATTTATTGAAATCACATGTTTGATGGGTAACCCCTACACAACCCAAATGCCCTAGGGGTTTCCCAGGGTGCTATATACAGTTAAAAAAAACTACTTTAAATAACACAAATCAAGATTTCACCTCAATTTTTTCCACTAGATTCTTGTACCAGAAAGTTAAAAAAAACCCGTAAAAAACAACTCCAAAAGTTTGTACTTTAAGAGATTTGATTTCTCCATTCTCAAGAAGTAAAATAAAATCTATGCTAGTTTTGAACAACAACAATAAAATGCTTTAACTACAAAAAGTTTTAATTTAAATTATATATATATATATATATATATATGAGAGAGAGAGTTGAACATAAAATGAATTACACATTCAGTAGAATCAATAATAGTATGTTTAGATGACATTTGTCAAATTAATGAAATCCATATTAAGTAGTGAATGAATTAAAGTATTTTTTTATATTATGTGATCTATATATAAAATTTGATGTAAAATGAATGTGTAAATTGAACTATTTTGTTTATGGTGGACATTGATTTTTCTTGTTATTAGTAGCTTTTAATTTGTTAATATTAGTATTATTTTATTTAATTTTTAAATGAAAAGTTATGTGACAACATCTCCTTCATATTGAGTGTCACATCTTCTTTATATTGAGTTGCACTTCTCAATGCAAAAAAAAACTTTTTATTTCAAATCTTAGGGACCACTATTACTCTAAATACAACTATTTCATAAATCCCAGAATTGACACAATTGCAACATGTCTCCAAACACTTAAAACTAATACAACTTAGGAAAAATTATTCTCTAAATCACTCACACTAAAATATTCTTTCAACCAGTGAAACCTATATATAACCACATCTTACTATAACTGTATTTTTAATTAATTTCAATTTTATTATAAATATAATTAATTTGAATACTTGTTTAAATATTCAATATATTTATACACTTAAAAAAAAAATCTAATCAGAAGCCTAGTAACGTGTCGCAGACATTAAAAGCAGAGCACATGTTTGAACTGCCATAATAAGTCATAGGTGGCATCTTTGACTGGCACGCTAATGGTTTGGCGGAAAGTGAAGGATCACATGTTTTCTTGGCGCGCCCAGTCGCCCACGACTTTTGAGTCATGAGTAAGATTGCGTGCAGCTCTGAGCAATCCGAAGACACATTGAACAGACGGAGGTAGACAAACCACCCTGCTCATAAATACGCCTCCTCGCCCGTTCGATTCAACTCGTGTATTTATCTTGTTCAAATCCCTAGTTCCGCAACATACTGCTACTGCCTCTGACAACAATTTTCCATCTTATTGCTGCTGGTTTTGTATTCTTTCAACAGTATACCATACAGGCCTCATGGGTAGAAATTTGGGATCCAAAATGACTCTAAGTCTGTTCATCATCACCCTCTTAACATGGAATCTCATAACCCCCTCCGAAAGTCGTTACCCTGGTAAAACACTAACCAGCTTTAACGCTTTCACAATGGCTGTCTGACACAATTTTATATCACAAATTTGCATGTGGCTTTATTAGTTGTTTTCTAACAAATCAATGTGTGCATTATATTTTTCCTCAGTGTATATTGGGAAAGAGCCAGTGAAACAGCAGGTACCCCTCTTTCACCGTAATTCTCTATTTATTTTCTTTACCCTGTATTCAGGAGTCAGGATATATATATATATATATATAAGAGAGAGAAGTGATGTATTTTTATGTAAAGTAACATGTTTTGATGGACATTTAAATGAACGCTGCAGGCCGGCGTAAACGCAGTCAACGACACAAAGCTGAAACCAAAACTAATGGATGGATTGATATCCGTGTCCCTTCGAGGGCAGCCAAGCACATCTCATGACGGAAGACAGCATTAGAGCACTCGCCATGTATGCTCTTGGTTTCTTTACCTTCTTTTACAACGCTGAAAAGTCTCCGAAATAGAGCATAGCCTATTATCTTTGGTTTTTTTTCACTAAAATGATGATACGATGTATTAATCATATTGTCTGAAACATATGAAGATATCTTTTGTTTGAAAATGTTTTATTAAGTGGAAGAATATGGAAGACAAAAGATATAACAAGGGGGGCTGCGGGGCAGCTAGTCCCTGCCCTAAGCTGGCTAGGTGCCACCTCCTTCCCCTGCAGGTTGGGATTGTACATGCATTACACGTGCCAGTCCGGAGAACTGGTGAAGAGCGTTATAGCTTGCCTGCTGCTGGTTAGTCGAGCCTTTGCTTAACTATTCAGAGAATACTTACCATTGCAATGTGCTCTGCAGCTAGAAACAGATGGAAATTAATGAGGCTTGCTGTGGCTCATCGTCTCGGTGTTGTACCTGTTAGCGAAGAAAGTGTTTTTGTTGCAGTGTCCTGGCTTTCTGTGGCTCATCGTCTCGGTGTTGTTTTTGTTGCAGTGTCCTCTATGCTCTGCAGCTAGAAACAGATTGAAATTAATGAGGCTTGCTGGTGTTTTTCTTGCAGTGTCCTCTATCCACAGGAGAACTGATTTACCAGAATTTCAGACACCCATTTCCCCTTATTACGACGACGCACGCCTCTGTACTGTGGACTTTGCAGATTCAAAGTTCTCTCTTCGGGCGGCGAAGGGGCAGCCTCCTGTTGCCTTGGAATGCTCTTGATCCCGATGCCGTTACCTGTGGCTGCAGATATGGTGGTTGCTTCTGCGTATTTTGAGAAAGCGAGCAGAGCCTCGGGAACAAAAGCGGTTTCATTATCCATGACTTTTGCACAGAAAATGAAGGAGGTAGGATGCTGCATCATGGTGTCAGTGGAGGATTTGGGTGTTTTAAGTATGGTATTGAACGCGGGTGCGACACACTCTTTACAGGAAAGATGAAGCGCAGTTCAGAAGAGTGTCCTCTTCTTATATCTTGCCAAAAAGGGGTTTCGTGGGTCCAGCAGGGAATTGAGGCCGATCTCGGATGGACGATTGGTTGATTACCTGGGATTATCTGCGTTTCTTTGATTTAATATACAATTATTTTCATCTAGCAGTTTTGGTACAGATCACCTAGCTTGCTTTCTTTTATACATTCCATGGCGTTCATGTATTTCTGTTGACAAAGAAAATGCTTGGAAGTTTCCAAAGTAAAATATGTTTATTCTGAAGAGGCGAGACCAATTTAGTGGGGGTGATCATAGCTTTGTAAGTAATCAGCCGCTACAGTGACGCATAATAGGCACAGCCGTCTGTTGGTATTAATACAGCCACAACAATGATGATGTATAGGGGACGTTTACAATTCTTGTTGTGTGGCGTAGAGAATAATAATTGTATTTAGAATGCCATCAGCTAAGTCAACTGAGGTATGATTATATCGTAACATTGTGAACATCATTCCTCAGGTATTTTATTAAGTTTGTTTACTAGATAAAAGCGCAGTATCGGAGTAAGTTACCTGATCTCTTTGATTGTGTTGCCTTTTTTGTCCAAAAACACCCAAATTCTTATGCAAATTCAAACGTGTCATGCCTCTGACAACTTAGGTGTTACATAGAGTGAATGTCATATGGCACATATGAGAACCTATCTGCATGTATTTTCCACTTGGCTCTTGCAGAACGCGCTGGATAGTTCGAGTGGGAGGCAATTTCTGCTTCCATAGGCACAAACTCACAACGGAGCAGCTCAGTGAGCCCAGAGCCCCGGAAAATATACTGTATTACCACATTATTACCGACTATCAGACCGAGGAGAGCATGTATAATGCCGTGAAACATGGTCAATTGCTGGGTAAGGTAATTTCAATCAAAAATTAACTAAGGCAACTGAGGTATGACTATATCGTAACATTATGAACATCATTCGTCAGGTATTTTATTAAGTTTGTTTACTAGATAAAAGCGCAGTATTGGAGTAAGTTACCTCATCTCTTTGATATGATAAATAACCTATCTGCATGTATTTGCCACTTGGCTCTTGCAGAACGCTCTGGATAGTTCGAGTGGGATATGATAAATAACCTATCTGCATGTATTTGCCACTTGGCTCTTGCAGAACGCTCTGGATAGTTCGAGTGGGAGGCAATTTCTGCTTCCAGAGGCACAAACTCACAACGGAGCAGCTCAGTGAGCCCAGAGCCCCGGAAAATATACTGTATTACCACATTATTACCGACTATCAGACAGAGGAGAGCATGTAAACCAAATTTGACAATAGGCATTTTAGTCGCCGTTTTGGTGGTTCTGTTGACAACAATTTACAAGCTCCTTTTCGGTGGCAAGAAGCAACCTGTAAGTGAATTATTATTATCTCAGAAATATGTTGTTGTGCTTTATTAAGATTCACATGCTTGTGTGGTTTGTCAGTCTCCTTGTAATTCTTGTCTTGATTTATACAATGACAGCGGCATTTTGTTATATTAGCACTGTTGTAAGGTGGTATCATGCGTGTTAGAAGCTTTTGATGAAATAAGTTAGTTTTCTTACATTCATTTTTTGGTACCTTGACAAAAGGTTCAGAAGGTAGAGTTGAAAAGTCAGCCCGAGCAGGATGCTTCTGCTTCTGAGAATAACAAAGAAAATTCAGATATTGCAGCAGAGGATGAAAAATCTGATGCAGCAGAGAAGGAAAAGTCTGGAGATGAAAATGAAATAGAAGGAGAAGATGCAGCTCCCCGCCAGAGGAGAGTAAGGCACGAGACATAAATCCTAGTTCACTAAGAAAAAAAGGTATTTTTCTCATTGCACAGCTATCATTTGAAATTTCATCATAATTTATCACAATCTCTTCTTGTATTACTGTGATTGCCCTCCCGATTCCAAGTTAAATCACTGCCAAAATTTCATAATTTATCACAATCTCTTGTATTACTGTGATTGCCCTCCCGATTCCACGTTAAATCACTGCCAAAAAATCTGTTTAAAAATTATGTTCAAATCACTGCCAAAAAATCTATTTAAAAATTATGTTCAATTCAAAACTCAAACAATCTGTTTAAAAATTATGTTTCAATTTTAAATTATGTTTCAATTAAAAAATTGCAGTATTTGCAGTATTTACCAGATGGTCATGAACATTTGCAACAGGCTGAACATTTGCAACAGGCCAGGCTCTGGATGGATGAAGCATGTTGGATGAAGTCCGTTGCAGAATACTGCATTTACCTGATGGTCATGAACATTTGCAACAGGCTGAACATTTGCAACAAGCCAGGCTCTGGATGGATGAAGCATGTTGGATGAAGTCCGTTGCAGATGAAGCGGCCTTGCAGATGGAGCAAAGGGTGAAGGCGTTTTAAGGGAGGCAATTAAAGTCGGTTGCCTCCATGCAAATTGACACGCCAGGGCAATTTTGACACCGCGGCAAGGTGGCACCAGCCATGGTTTAGCAAATATCATCCGCTATAAGTATTCCTAACATTAGGAGATTAATGCTAAGGGAAACCTAGCATTAGTTTATGAACCTTTTAATCACTTGAACTTTTGCCAAATAGCCTAACTTTTCAGCTTGTATACCTCGTACTGAGGCCAAATAAGACGAACATGTTTCTGATTGGTTAACAGGATAAACAAATAAAAAATATCGTTTTGGTTTTCGTGTTATTCGAATGGACTTTGTGGTAAGTTGAAATAATTTTATGTTTTCCGTGCCAAACTAATAGCCACCGACGAAAATCGATTGCTATAGTCCCTGCCAGGCCCGGAGGGCAGGGACTAATAAGATGATTCTTTCATCCAGAAAAATTTACGTTTACATTTACTGATTTTAGTTGTAATTGTAATTTTTGCTGAGGAAATATAGCTTTAGTGAGCATTTCATCTTTATATTTGCTATATTATAAAAAGAAGTGGTCGCAATAAACTTCTGACTCATCATTCTTTCCCATTCTCAAACACGGAATTATTTCTCTGTATGTTTATGCTAATTAGAAGTTTTAGTTTATAACCGTGAATAACTGAAAAACCATATGGATTCTGTTCCATCATATATTTCTTAGTTAGGACATTTTCCAACAATAGAGTGCTCGTTTGATCTCTAAAGGAGGGCGGAGACATGTTTATTGCAGCCCACTATAAGTTGTGTCAAATGTTTAATCTCTTGAAAAAATAATCGACATCTCAGTGAAAAAATTATAGCATTCTTATAGCAATCAGGTGGTGCAAATGAGATGGTACAACTTCTTGTGTAGTAAAGTCTTCATGTAAGAATGTTTCCGTAGTAGAGTCTTCATGTAAGAATGTTTCCGTAGATCTTTTTTAAAGTGATTCACGAGAAAAACTTCTCAGTCAAAAATTTATAGTATTCTTATAGTAATTAGGTGGTGCAAATTAGATGGTACAACTTCTTGTGTAGTAGAGTCTTCATGTAAGAATGTTTCCGTAGATTTTTTAAAAGTGATTCATAAAAAAAACTTAGATTAACATTAAAAATAATGGAAAAGAAGCATAAAAGATTATAATATTATATTTAAATTAAATTATAGTTTGAAAAATATTTGTGTATTGGAAAGATGGAGAGGAGGGATGAATAAGTATTTCATTCCATTGTTATATTAAGTGAGTGAAATTTTTTCATAATAGGAAACATAAGGTATAACGAAAATAAAACTAAAATATCTATAGTAATGAAGTTCAAATGTTGAAGACTCTCATTCTTAAATTTTGGCTTCAATCATTACAAAAATTCACTTTTTTCAAAGCTCCAACCATGAATGAGGACTCCAATCTTCTCAATCTAATGCAGGCTCTGACTTGATCTATATATGAGGACCCCAATTCTCTCAATTTAATTTAGGCTCCAACTTGATCTATATATGAGGACTCCAATCCTCTTAAGCTAATTCAGGTTCCAACCTTTCCAAAATACTTTCTTCAAGGTGTCTCAAAGCTATTCCAAGATATCTTCAATAATTGCTCCAACTATGACTCCTTTCCAAAATATTTTCTTCAAGGTGTCTCAAAGCTATTCCAAGATCTCTTCAATAGCTACTCCAAGGATGACTTCAAGTCTACTCCAAGACTACTTCAAATATGATTCAAAAAAGTATTCTAGGGCTGCTTTAAAATGTCTCCAATTCGGCACTAAAAAGTTTCCTCCAAAGCTCTTCAAGATTGATCAAAGAGTGTCTTCAAAGCTCTTCAATTATTCTCAAAGGTATCTTTTAAAGACTACTCCAAAGTAGCTACAAGGCTACTCCAACATGGTTCCAAGAGACTACTCCAAGTATGCTTTAAGGTTTTCCTAAGGAGGTCACTGAGGTCTGTCCAAAAATGCATTCAAGACTGCTCCAAAATTCATCAAGAATGCTCCAAAAAGGTTTTCTTTAAAGTGATTATATGATTGCTTCAAAGCATTTCAATGAATTCCTTGAAGGAAACTCAAAGAGGTCTACAAGATTGCTCCAAGAAGCACTTCATTTTTGCCTCAAAGACTGCTTAAGAACTGCTCAAAATTGTCACCAACGAAAGCTCTTGAATGCCTCCAAAGTAAGCACAAAGTATGCCTAGAATATAAGCAAGAAGTGGGCCAAAAAGAAAGATAATTTAGGGTTGAAAGTCTATCCTCGCGAGGCAGAATTATAGGCCTGAATAAATTCTCGAAAATACCTTAGTTATAGGGCCAAAAATATTGGTTATAGGAGTCAAGCTTCACACAGCTCAAATGTGACCTTCCACATACCCAAATTTCTACACATGGCCAAATTCTGAACTTTACCTCAGGATGGAATATGAGATGTTAAGAGATTAGAATTTGAGTTGTAAGGAGGTCGACTTGCATGCCAAAGATAGACCTAGTTCTTAACCTTCAATAGTAGTTGAGATATGTGCCACAAGAAACAAACATTTAGATATAGTTTTTCTCAAGAATATATCATAACATGTCTAGATGAACCTATTGAAGGCCCCGAAAATCGGGTCTACAACAAGGGCGATACCCACCCGGTCTGGACCTTGGTTGGCAGCTCCTTATCCATTTGGTATAGCGGGTCCGACTGGGGATATGGGACCAGTTTCCCAATTCAGTGTGTGTGTGTGAGAAAGATGGGTATTTCTGTTGTAAATGGAATACTTCTCTCCTAATTCTAATCTAATGCTATGCTATTGTATTCTAATAAATAGAAAAACATCAAAATTTATGCTAACCC
>APFE030836936.1:0-12512 GCA_000404065.3 Pinus taeda
CGTAATCAGCGTAACGAAGGGGGGACTCCGCCCCCCCTCTAACCCCTCAGTTGACTACATAGGTTAGTCATGGAAAGAATATAACACAACCCAACATAAGGCTCCTTTGCAAGGTATATTGTGTGCAGGAAGGTTTGACATTTGTTGGAAGAAATTTCTGGAAAGGGTGGTCCACATACCCTTAGTGGAATCCAAATGGCACATCCCAGACCATTCGGTCTTGGGGTTTCAATCCAACGGTGTCAAGTTATTGTTTCAGTTATTGCAACCGTTCACCCCTTAAACGTTGGATGCTACCCTCATTCTGTTTTCTCTTCGATGCTGCTCTACAACCTACAGGAATCTAGGGTTTGGTTTCTCCTTCTGCCGAGCATCGCTCCTCGTGAGTTATTACTATTCAACCCTGCCACAAAACTATATTTTATTTTATTTTATTGTTAAAAGGTTTAACTGTTGAATGGTTTGAAGATTGAACAGTCTGAGGCCACACTACCTTCGACTTTTTTCACTAGAATTGAACGAGGCTCTTCTCTCACAAGTAGGAACAACATTCAAATTACTTACTCTTCCTCATGTGCTTAGAATATTACGATTGTGACACAACCATACCAATTTTCAGGAATATGCTTGTAGTCTACCATTATTTCAAGGCATTTTGTCAAGTAATTGTTTGGCCCTCTCACTAGAGTGTTAAAGGTTTCATTATATCTTTTCGTGCTTTTTTGCAGTGTTTTCCAGTTTCTAACTATCCCCTCATGCCTGGGTTTTAGGTGAGAGCTTTGATTGTGATTACAAAGTTTCGTAGTTTCAAATTAGTCCTCTCTGGCTACAACATTGACTACACTAGGTTTTCTTGTTGAGGTTCTTGGGTTCTACCCTTTTCTGCTCAAGTTTGAACAACTAGGGTTTGAAGTTTATATGAATGAATTTTGCTTCTGAGCATATGTAACATGAATTCCGTTTGGCATTCATGTATAATTAGATTAAGGGTTTTTGAGAAGAACCCATAAAATTTTCTAGGGTCATACAATACTTCAATGGTAGATTTTATATTAACTTTATTAATACTGTTAATTTGGTTCCTCGAATGATTATGGTTTATAGTTCATAGCCAAAGACTTTGCCATATTATTTAAAATGAAAGTTGAATGTTTTCTTTTACTGAAAAGCTCCCTGAGAGCACTGATGTATAAAAGCTTATCTTATGTGAATTATTTCCATATTAAGCCAGATCTTGTTATTGTTTGGTTGTGGCTCGCTCTAGAATCTGTTTATTTGATGTATTTCGATGTTATAGGCACAATAGGTTAATTACATGGTTCTTTTGAGCACGATCACCTCCTTCACATAAGTGTTATAGTAGTTATTTTATTCGAGTTATTTATATAAATTTTGGCTCTATATTACTCGAGTGGGGTTATATATGTTCTATTACTTAGACCGGTCTCCGTAATGTTGTAAAAGAAGTCCAAGATAATAAAGCTTTGCTTTCCAAATTTCTATTTTTCTATTTTTCTCGGTGACCATAATTTTGTTGGAGAACTAACCCATCCTCCCAAGTGAATGATCATATTTGTTTTTAACTCAATGAACTATTGGAGTTTTCTTTCCTCTGTTGTGTTCCTTGGTTTCACAGTCGGTTACTTGCAAAGAAAATGGTTGCTACAAATTTTAGTTCTTTTTTGGTTTCCCACGTTAATCACCAACCACGTTCCTTACCTTTTCATTTGTTGTTTCCTTTAAGTCACAAAGACCATTCTTAATTGTTCTTTATTGACAAGAATACTGCAGAAATTTTGTATAGTACCATGCATACAAATTAATCCATATTTTACTATATTAGCCTTTATTTCTACAGAAATTTGTCAAATCCCATTATATATTATCATTAAGGGATTCATATCATAGGAACAAAATACCACTAAATTCACAAATTCCTAGCTTTCAGCAACAAACTCTTCTTAGGCATTACTCAGAAATAGATTTAACCAATACAATGAGTATTATCTCTTTTCTTTTACAAAAACTCTAATTTAATTCACATATTCATAGTAGATACTAATTACTCAAAACTCGTAATTTATTCTTTCAATAAAGTCCTTCAGGAATAGTACCAGTTTTCTCTATAACAAGAAAAAACTTATCTGTCTAGATTTCTCTGTCAATAAATGAAGTCTCGGAAAAAAATCTTTCCACCCAACCTTTGAGACTGGCTATTACATCTAGACCTCTCCCTCGAGCCTCTTAGTTCTAGAGCAATTTTTAGATAGTGAGTATCCAGATACCTCAAGACCTCCAGTCTAGTCCAGTCCAAAATATCTTCTTCAAGGGCTTCCACTGGCTCAACCAGCTCAAGAATACCCTCTACTAAAAAATCTGACAGCATCCTGTCATAGTTTCTTTCTTCCTTTCTCCCTCCTCCCCCTCTCTAACTGAGAGATTTTCCCTTTTATTTTTTCAGGGAAAGAAGTAATTGTCTAACTACCTGTAACTGAAGATTTTATTCCAAGGTCTTTCCCAGTCTCTTTCTCGGTCTAAGCATATCTTTCTTTAAATAACAAAATAAAAATAAAACAAATAAACCTCCATATATTTTAAATTCTTTAGTAACCTATCTCGAATTATTAAGTCTTGCATGATAAAAAGTAAATATTAGTTATTTTCATGGTCAAGGGTGTTACATCTTAGCCCAGTTGAGAAAAACATTTTCCTCAGTGTTCATTCATGCCCTTGGAACATGTTAGGGTATGATTCCCACATCATATTTTCATCCTCCTAGGTGGTCTCTTTCGAGCTAAAGTGTCTCCATTGTACTTTAGCCTGGGTGATGAATCGTTTCCATAGTGTTGTTTCTCTCCTACCGAGAATGCGTAGAGGTTCTACCAAGAACTCTCTATCTGGTTCTACCTGTTCCAATATTACAAAATATTAAAATTTGTAAATATTTGGAATCTCATTCAATTTCAAGACAAATGTGCACATTATTTAATAATAATGTTACCTGCACTTCTTGTCAGTTAATAATGTGTCTAGAGTAATATGATGTGTGTGTGTGTGTGTGTGTGATAATATATATATATATATATATATATATATATACATATATATATACTGTGTCTGTGTGTGTGTGTAATATATAATAAATATGTGTGTGGCGTGTGTGTTAGATTTATATATATATATATATATATATATATATATATATATATATATCTGTGTGTGCTCCTCTGGTGTTAGATATATATATACATGTGTGTGTGGGGTGTGTGTAGATATATATTATATATATAATATATTAACAAGGATACATGAAACACATTATGAACTCTCATATAGCCAGGTAATGTCAACTAGTATGCAACAGGTTCAATCATTTCCAAAATTTGGAAGGGTCCACAATATCGTGGGTCCAGTTTCGCACATCCCTTCCACTGCATCATGCTCTTCTTGGGCTTCAATTGAACATACACATGGTCCCTTATTTGGAATTTTTTGAAGGTTCTTTCTTGTCTGCATACATATTCTATCTATCCTGGATGAATTTTAGATTATGTCGTACCTTTTTTACAATATTTTCAATTTCTGCCAACATGTTGGGTCCTAACATGAATCTGTCCTATGGACTACTCCAGTTAATGGGGGTCTTACATTTTCTTCCGTATAAAACTTCAAAGGGACTCATTTTCCACGATTCATGGTAATTTTTATTCTATGCAAATTCCACTAGGTGAAGGTACTCCTCCCATTTATTCAGGTGTTGCATTACATACATCCACAACATGTCCTCTAGAACTTGATTTACACTCTATGTTTGTCTATTAGTCTGTGGGTGATATGTTGTGTTGAACTGAACTTGAGTTCCCAGGTCAGCAAAGAGGGTTTTCCAAAAAGATGATGTAAATTTCACATCTCTACCTGATATCATAACTTTGGGCAACCCATGTAATTTAAAAATTTCTCGCATAAATACATCTACAACTTGAACATGAATTAAATCGGTTAATTTACTTAACTTGTCTACTACCACCATAATTGAATTGTTTTGCTTCTTAGTTTTAGGCAACCCAGTGATGAAGTCTAAAGTAATTACATCCCACGAACATTCTGGAATGGGTAACGGGTGGAGCAGTCTAGCTGGGTGCTGGTGTTCAACTTTAACTTGCTGACACTCCAGACATTTGGCCAAATATTCCATGATGTCTTTTCTCATTCCAGGCCAAGAGAAAGTTTTCTTAATAGAAAAAAATAACTTTTGATATCCGGGGTGGGAGGCATAGAGCTTTCTATGAAATTCATCAAGACTTAGTTATCTGATAGTTACGTGATTTAGAACATATATTCTTCCTCTAAAAAATAGTAAGTTATCATGATTTATGCCATAATGAGTTTGTTGTCCTAAATTATTTGCCTGTTTTGTTTGTTGCCACAAGTATAAATATTATGGATCCTTATCCACAACCTCTTTAGTCAATTATGAAAAAATAAATTCAATTTGACTGTATGAAATCTCATACACATGATACAACTTCCTACTTAGTGCACCCGCTACTCGATTCTCTTTTCTTCTTAGATGTTTAATATCAAAATTGAATTCACTCGAAAAGGCGGTCCACCTAGCTTGACGAGCATTGAGATTAGGTTGGTTAAAGAAACTAGTTAGGCTGCGATGATTAGTCATTAATTTTTTTTTTCCCAGGAGATAATGTCTCCATACCTTTAGAGCATGTACTACTATAGTTAGTTCCAAGTTGTAAGCAAAATACCTCTGCTCATTCTCCTTTATTTTTCGAGATTTGTATGCAATAACTTTGCATTCTTGCATCATCTCCCCTCCAATTCCTTCTTGACATGCATCAATGCAAATGATGAACTACTTTTCTGGGTTTTCTCTTTTCAACACTGGAGCTGTGGTTACAAAATGCTTTAGTAATTCAAAACTATGCTCACACTCAATAGTCCACATAAAAAAATTTCCTTTCTTTAGCAAGGAGGTGATAGGATAGGATATTTGAGAAAATCCTTCAATGAAATGGCGGTAATACCCTGCTAAGTCCATGAATGATCATATATTAGTGACATTAGTAGGAACATGCCATTCCATAATGATTTTGATCTTTTCTAGATCAACTTCTATCCCTTCCGCATAGATGACATGTCCTAAGTATTGAATTTTCTCCTTAAAGAAATCACACTTACTATATTTAGCATACATTTGATGTTCCTGTAATGTTTGTAGAACTATTCACAACTACTCCTTATGCTCCTCTAAATTCCTTGAGCATCTAAAAATATCATCAATAAAAATTAAAACAAATTTATCAAGATAAGGGTGGAATACACTATTCATGAGACTCATGAAAGTTGCGGGAGAATTGGTTAGGCCAAAGAGTAGAACCATAAATTCATAATGGCCACAGCAAGTCCAGAAAGTGGTTTAAGGGATGTCCTCTTCCTTCACCCTTATCTGATGGTAACCTGACTGCAAGTATATCTTAGAGAACATCATGATTCCTCTAACTTGGCCAAACAAATCATTGATTCTGGGTAATGAGTATTTATTCTTAATACTCAGCTTGTTAAGCTGTTGGTAATTGATGCATAGTCTTAGATTACCATCCTTTTTATTGACAAATAAAATGGGTGCTCTCCATGGGGATGCACTTAGGAAGATATAGCCCTTATCAAGTAGTTCTTGCAACTTCATTTTGAGTTTAGTTAGCTCAATAATTCTCATTCGGTAGGGGGTCTTTGACACAGGCGCAACCACTGGAATCAATTCTATGGTGAAACCAATGTCTCGCTTAGGAGGTAGTCCTAGAATTTCTTTCAGAAACACATCAGTAAAAACTTGAATAATTGGTAGGGTTTCCAAAGAGGCTAACTTACTTTTAGAATTACTAAAACCCACTTGCACTGCATAAATCTAATTACTAAAACCCACTTGCAATGCATAAATCTAACACCCCTTCCTAATGCATTTTCCTAACTAGGAGGCATTAATTGGTCACAGTTTTATGGGTCTCTTCACACCTTGATTTTCTTGTGTAACACCCCCTTAATTGAGATAAATGATAGTTTTATCTTTACAATTTACTAACGACCAATACTACTCCAACTAGTCCATTCTGCTTAAAACATCATAAGACCACAAAGGTAATACATTTAAATTTATATTAATTTGTTGATTTCTATTACAATAGAATAGTCATTTATTTTAGCTATCATCCTTCTTTTTGCCGCAGTTGCTAATTGCACCAACTAGGGATTTCTAAATTTACAAGTCTGTAAGTGACATTTTTCCATGACCTTGGGGCTAACATAACTTAAACTGGCTCCTGGGTCTATTAAAATGGACACAACATGATTATGTATCTTACCTTCAAGATCGATCATAGAGATATGGTATTTAGCTTGATGATCATCTAGAGCACCATTTCACCAACCATGGAGGTTTCTTGAAAGTTGGCAGTCTATTCGGCCCTAGAGTAGTGAGGACAATTTTTATAATAATGAGGCTCTCCGCAGTCCCAACACTGCAATGGGAGATTTTATTGTTGACTGAATTCAAGTTTACTAGAAACTTCCATGTGCCTGCTTTCCCCTTGTGGTATTGTTTTCTTGATTCCTTCCAACAAATTTATTGTATTGATTCCTATGTAGACTCCTGGTGTTTCCAATCTTCGCATTTTTTATGTTCTGAAATTTTTTCTGTGACTTTTTACTAGCCCTACTCTTACTGCCTTCTCCTTTTGATTTCATTTCTTGATAATAGATCCATGCTTTTTGTATGCCCTCGTCCATGGTTTTGGGATTGTCAAATTCTAGTCGTTCTTTCATGAACACTGGTAGACTACTCATGAAAAGCTGAAATTTGGCATTTTCCTCCTGAATGTAAGGTACATACCTTAACAGGGACGTGAATTTGGTTACAAACTTGTCCATAGTGAGTTGTTCCAACTAGGGATCATGAAATTCTTTCGCCTTACCATCATAAAATCGTTCCATCAAATACTTCTCCTTGAAATGTTTCTAGAAGTCCCCCCAAGTCACCTCTTGTTTAGTAATTGTATGAACAACCTTAATCTCTTTTTGCCACAACGTAGCATTCCCCTAATGCTGATAAACAACTAATATCGCTTTTAAATTGTCATCATATTCGTAAATTTGGAAATATTTATTAATATTGAATAGCCAAGCCTCAGCGACATCCTCCATTTCCCTGTAAAGAACTGGAGGCTTAATATTTTTTAACTCTCCTTTCAACTCAATTTTCTATTTCTTATTTTTTTGGTAATATGTTGCATTATTAGATTCTTCCTCATTTCCCCCCTTGTTTCGTTCCAAGTTCTGAGTGTGGATCCTTTCAGGAACATTTTCTCCCCTTTGTCTCTATTCCCCATCTCTGCCATTATCACTAGAGTTGGGTACAAGATTCCAATGATTTCGGCGATCATAAAGACTTTTTAAGTTCTTCTCCTGATCACACATCAATTTTTCATTATCTGCCCATAGACTGGCCATTTCAATCCTTAACTATTGAACGATTTCCAACAGCATGACAGCGGGGTTTTGCTACCTTGCATCCAATTGTACTCATATCTCAAGATTATCTCTTGAGGTAGGTGTACCTCCAGCTCCTCTCCACATTATGCCTCCTCTCTCTCTCTCTCTCTCTCTCTCTCTCTCTCTCTTGCTCTTTATGTGTGTTCATAACATATATGTAATTATTAATGAAATTCCCAAATAGGCGTCACTGTCACAATTTTTCTTTGATACCACTTGAAAGATCTATACCTGTCCATAAAAAAAATCATTTTACTAGTGTCCAGTTAAAGGAAAATTTACATGGTTTATACTTACAAGTTATATGCTTTTATTTATCTCCTAGTGAATAGAGAATAGTTATTATTTTTTATGCGTTCACAAACATATATATATATATGTTCCATCATCCTTGAACTCATACATATAGTTTTAATGAATACTTCATATTCAAAGTCTCATAATCATCCTACATGCTTTATCATGGATTGGTTTTGTAATGTGATTAGGCTAACACTTAACCATATCAATAATATTAGGCTAGATGTGGCAATCCACTTCTCGATTTAAAGTTATGTTTGGGTAATTAAGGGTCCTTTGCAAGGTATAATGTATGCACGAAGGCTTGATATTTGTTGGAAGAAGTTTCTGGAAAGGGAGGTCCACATACCCTTAGTGGAATCCAAATGGCATGTCCCATACCATCTGATCTTGGGGTTTCAATCCAATGATGTCAAGTTATTGTTTCGGTTATTGCAACTGTTCACCCCTCAAACACCGAATGCTATCCTCATTCCTTTTGTTCCTTGATTCCGCTCTGCAATCTACAAGAATCTAGGGTTTGGTTTCTCCTTCTACCAATTGTCGCTTCTAGTGGGTTATTATTGTTATAACCTTGCCACATAACTATATTTTTTGTTTTTTTTAAAGTTTAACTATTGAATGATTTGAAGGTTGAACAGTTTGAGGCCACACTACCTTTGATGATTTTCACCGACATGGACTGGGGCTCTTCTCTCACAGGTAGGAACAACATTGAAATTACTTACTCTTCCTTTTGTGCTTGGATTATTATGGTTGTGACACTAACCCTACCAATTTTCAGGAATTTGCTTGTAGTCCACCCATATTTCAAGGAATTTCAATAGTGAATGGTTTGGCCCTCTCACTAGAGTGTTAAAGGTTTCATTATACCTTTTGTCGCTCAAAATGTCTAAGCACCATGACAACGACTCAGATTGGGTGCTGTCATACTGATCCCCAATCACTCCGTTTGAGTTGTCTCCCAATAGCAGACTAAGGGGGGTAGACCCTATGGAAATGGAAAAATGAAAGATTAGTTGGGAACCAACCAACCTGCGAGACACAATTAAGCAACCAATACTTGTTTTAGATTGTGAAAGATTTTAAGGATTCAAAATGATTTGAAGAAAGTGATACCAGTGCCTTGTGGAGTCAACTATCTTGTGAAGAAAATAAGGTTCAAGTAAAGGATGAAAAATCACTGCTGAAAAGACTCGACTATCTCATATGCAAATGCAAAATTAAAACTATGTGAAATATAAGGACTTGAATAATTTTAGTTAAATGAGAGTCTAAAATTATTTCTGAAATATGTCTTAAATGTTACTTAACGTAAGGCTTAGAAATATGGTGATCTAAATGTGAAAGCAGGTACTTATACCAACACTGAAAAATGTAAAATTTGCATAAATAATTACTGAAATGCACAATGGACTGAAATGTAAAATGCTGGAATAAAACGTTTTTAAATTCAAAAATTCATTTGTATGAAATACCCAACTAATATCATTAGATGCATAAGTAAAACTAGATTAGTCCTACTTGCATAAGCATGTAAAAAACAAATGAACTTCAAAAATTAAACTAAATGTTTTAAACTCATATCACATTAATGAAATATTAGTCTAGTAATATGCTCTTACATCAAATGGTAAAACCAACAATATATTATAAACAACAGTCCTGTAACCATGCAATATTCATAAATTTCTTTGTACAACAACATAAAATTTTAAATGACAAACTGATAACTACAATTAAGAAAATTTCTAAGTTTATTTTTTTATAATCTATTGATATATTGCATCTAAAAAACTCAGAAATAAACTACTGAACAATAGTAAAACAATTTGCAGAAATTTATTTGCAAAAGTTACTGAAACTAACTTCTATTTTTGCAATTAAACAACAATAAAAATGTAAATTAAATCTGTTGCTAAATTCAGAAAATTTCTGAGTTTAATTCTTTGTGATCTATTGATGTATTTGATCTAAAAACTTAGAAAATTACTAAAAAAACTATGAAATGATATTCAAAAAATAACATGCAAAAATTTCTGAAAGTAATTATTTTTCTGAAATGTAATACAATGAAAGGTGAAAACTAATTTGCTGCTAAATTTTAGATAACTAAAATTTTATGCCAGTATTAATCTTGCTTTCAATTAGATCAATGAAAAATGTCAGGGTTTGGAGGATGTGCATCAGTCATCCCTTAAGGGCTTGAAGACACCTAAAGAAATGCTGCTCGAATCACTAAAAACCCTCAACTCAGAATTCTTTTGGGAAAATTTTAGGGAAAAAATTAGGAAAAAGTAGTGAGAGAATTTTGGTGAAAGAAGGGGGCATAAGGCTGAAAGGGAGGATGAGAAAGAGGTTGGAGATGGCTAGCGCAGGGCCTCAAGGCCCTAAATTTTTTTTGCCCACAATCTTCTTGAAATTTATTTCATCTGCAAACAAAGTGGAGATGCCCTTCGGGGCTTAGATTTCTCTTCGGAAGCATTCTACAAAAATCACCTGCAATTTTCAGATTTGTCCTTGTACAAATAAAAGATAAAAAAAATCCCAATGTATATACAAAAATATGAAATACCTAAAACTCCAATGAATTAAAAAATTTGATATTTACAAATCTACAATAATATTCTATAAATCTGACATATTTGTATATCAAAGCCCTCTATTAGCTATATTTAAACAGTTTTTTGCACAATATTTAGAAATAAATTTGAAATTTTAAAGAGGCACAAGCCCAAGAAAAACCTTGCAAGTAAAATATTCTATAAAATGACTTCAGAAATTAAAAAGATAGTGGGCTATTTTAGATTCTGTAAACTGAGGGTTAGTTGGTCCAGCTGAGGACTTCTCCAAATGCCCAAATTCTGAATGATAACTTCTGCACACTTAAATATGTTTGTTAGATTAATAGAGATTTAAAAGATGATTATAAAATGATCAAGAAATAGAGATACCTACTACTTCTATAAATTAAAACGATATTCTAAAAAACTCAAAAAATTGTGCAAGATACTTGTACGCAGATCAATCCTCAAAGGCTATTAACCAACAAATGCAAATAAAAGCAACAAAGTATTAAAAACAATATTACCACAGAAATCTGAAATAGAAACACCATGATTTGAAACCCCAAAGTATTTGCGTTTTATTAACCAGAAAAAAGTTATAAGAGCTTTCTTAGAGCAAGTACACAATTAAAAAATCGGATGCAAATAATGGAGTGAGTCCTCTCATTTATAGGAAAATTCTCCAATGGCTAGTTGGCTTGATCCCTGTCAAAGCAATCTCAATCATTGAGGAAGATCAAATGATCTTTTAATCATCACTGTTTAAATAGAGTTACTTTTTGAGGAAATTCAAATTTCATTTTTAATTAACTTAAAAATGATTATTTTGAGTTAATTGCCACAAAAAGTTGACATTCACTTAACTACTATGGCCTAAGGGTTCAAAATATCTTGAAATTTTCAACATTCTCTTGGTCGGGGACCTTCAAAAATTAAAAACTTTAAAACCCACGAATTTTAAATGTTAAAGAATTTAACTTTTCCTAGGACCTAAATTAATTAAATTTCTGGCTTTAGTATTTTAATTTATTTTAGCCAGAAATTTTAATTAATTGACTCATGAGGGAATTATTAATTTTTCCAATCTTCTAATATTTAGCCATGGTATCTAACTATGAGGGACCATGCACTAAATATTTTTTATATGAAATATTACATTTCTAACCCATGAAGGGGGAACACCCGTTCGTTATAGACCCTCAATAATTACCCATTTCTGCAACACAAAATATGATCTAGTAGACTAAGTGACTTGTAATAAAATAATCTAACCAAATAGTTAGAATTATTCCCAAATCACTTTTATAGAAACTCGATAAATAACACTATGACTCATTTAAAATCCTAAAGACAAAATCCACCCTAACTTTGGGGTGAGGCTGGAGGGAAAAACTTTGCTGATCATCCGTGTTTAGAAACACACATGAATTGGTGAGACTAAAAACCAACTAGGATAGAAATCTGTTAGGATATTCCGACACATAGGAAATAGTTAAGTTCAACTTGGTCTAGTATAGAGTTAGGTATAGAGTTAGGTAAAGTGTGTTTCTTTACCGTTGTACATTTTGTAACTTACAATCCGACGGTCACGATATGTAGTGATCCGACGGTTCATTCTCTCCTCGGTATTACCGACACTTGATCCGTGGCTTGACACCCGATTGGTCCATGAATTCTATTTAAAGCGCATGGAGGGTCATTTGTAGGTTAACCGTGCATAAGAGAAGCTTATGTAAAATTTCATTCTTTTATTAATAAATTGCCTGAAGTGGCCGCGTTGGCTCAGGCCATGGACTGTTTCCCTCTTTGAGGGTTTTAACCACGTCAAAAAATACTGGTGTATTGATCTGTGATCTGTTTGTGAGCGGTCTCCTTTGGTGTTCTGTCTGAGGAACTTACCCTGTAAATTCCTACATGGTATCAGAGCTATTTGAGGGCCGCGTCCGTTGGTGATCCAAATCTGAAGCCGGTAGAACTGCATACGGCTGTCGTTTCCTAGATCTACTGTTTCTGACTATTTTCGGGCCGAGAGGACTGCTCTGTTGTGTTCAGAGCATCTGTTCCAGTGAGGAACCCCTTTCG
>APFE030836950.1:1714-49661 GCA_000404065.3 Pinus taeda
GACAAGTTCGTTTGGGTGATGATAACCCTGTAAAATTGGTTTGGAATGGGTAAGGTTTCTTGTAAAACAGCAGAATGGAAACCAATGGCTACTAAAAGGGAGGTAAGGGCTGTTCCAGATCTAAAAGAAAAATTGATTTCATCAGGGCAGTTAGGCCGGTGAAGGTTGTGTGACAACTTCACAGATAAAGCTTGGAAGGTCACCAAAGGAGCCCTGGTAATAGCAAAAGGCGAAAAGGTTGGTACATTGTATTTATGCAATGGTATTTCTAACTCTGTTAATGCTTTAACTTCCAAAGGAGCAGATGCAGCATTATGGCATCATAGCTTGGACACATGAGTGAAAAAGGGATGAAGATTCTTCACTCAAGGAATTTGTTACTGGGTTTGAAGAATGTTGATTTGGACTTCTGTGAGAATTGCATTTATGGAAAACAGAAGAGAGTCAGATTTCTTAGAGTTGGGAAAGAAAAGAAGAATGAAAATTGGAGCTTGTGCATACAGATGTATGGGGACCTGCTCAGGTATCATCTCTCGGTGGCTCTCGTTATTATGTTACTTTTATTGATGATGCAACTAGAAAAACTTGGATTTATTGTATTAAGAATAAATCTGATGTATTTGATACTTTCAAGAAATGGAAGCTTTGGTTGAGATTGAGACAGGAAAGAAATTGAAGTGTCTCAGATCAGACAATGGAAGTGAATATTGCAGCAAGAGTTTGAAATAGGTAACGTTTAGACATGGAAATTCCGCAGAAAGAACAGTTTCAAGACACCACCCGATAATATGTGTTTACAACAGGATGGATACATGACAATCAGGAGCGTGCAAGGTTATGAGATCGCATTGCAGGATGCCTTTATGTTTTGGGCAGATGCTGTAGATTACCGCTTGTGTATCTAATAAATAGAGGGCCTTCAGTTCCTTGGATGGTGGTGTTCTAGAGGAAGCATGGACAGGTAAAAGGTAAACTACTCTTTTTTAAAGCCTTTTGGTTGTGAGGCCCTTGTCCATATTGATAAAGAAAATAGAACAAAGCTTGAGGCAAAGTCAAAGAAATGTACCTTTATTGGATATGGTGTTAATGATTTTGGTTATTGCTTATATGATTATGAAAATCACAAAATAATTAGGAGAAGAGATTTAATATTCATGAAAAGGTCTTGTATAAGAATCAGTTGCAGGAAAAGAAACAGGAAAAAGAAAATTAGGAATACACAGTTCTTGATGAAATCACTAAAAAAGTAAAGGTGCCTGAAAATAATAATAATCAACAACCACAATAGCAATAGGCACCCCAAACACCTGAAAGTGGTGTTAGAAGATATACCAGGATAAGTAGACCCCCTGAACGATACTCTCCTTCATTATATTATTTATTGTTGACTAATTCTGGTGAACCCGAATGTTATGAAGAAGCAATGCAGGTTCAAAACAGGAAGAAGTGGGAGGTAGCCATGGAAGAAGAGATGGACTCCTTAAAGCATAACCAGACTTGGGACTTAGTCAGGTTGCCTGTAGGTAAAACTACATTGCAGAATAAATGGGTTTTACAGGCTGAAGGAAGAAGATGGAGGAAAACAGAGGTACAAAGCTAGACTTGTGGTGAAGGGGTTTGCATAGAAGAAAGGTATTGATTTTGATGAAATATTTTCTCCTGTTGTTAAAATGACTTCAATCAGAACTATTTTAAGTCTAGTAGCAGTTGAATATTTGCATCTTGAGCAGTTAGATGTAAGGACAACCTTTCTCCATGGGGATTTGGAGGAAGAGATATATATGCAGCAGCCACAAGGATATGAAGTGAAAGGGAAGGAGAAACTTGTGTGCAGGTTGAAGAAGAGCTTGTATGGCTTAAAACAGGCTCCAAGGTAGTGGTATCTTAAATTTGACAAGTTTATGTCTGAACAAGGTTATACTAGATGTCACTCTGATCATTGTGTTTATCTGAAAAAGCAAAATGATGGCAGCTATATTATATTGTTATTATATGTAGATGATATGCTTGTTGCAGGGTCTAACATGCAGGAAATAAATGTGCTCAAAAGAAAACAAATTCATTTGCAATGAAGGATTTGGGAGCTGCAAAACAAATCCTTGGTATGAGAATAACTAGAGACAGGAAAAATCGTAAATTAACATTGTCTCAGAATGAGTAAATACAAAAGGTGTTGAAAAGATTTAACATGCACAATGCAAAACCAGTTAGTACACCTTTTGCTAGCCATTTCAAACTTAGCAAGGAAATGTGCCCAAAGACCCAAGAAGACATGGATTATATGTTAAAGTTCCATATGCATCAGCAGTTGGAAGCTTAATGTATGCAATGGTCTACACAAGGCTTGATATTGCACATGCAGTGGGAGTTGGAAGCAGGTACATGAACAATCCAGGAAAGGAACATTGGATGGTAGTGAAATGGATTCTCAGATATTTGAAAGGTACCACAAATCAAGCATTATGCTTTGGTGGTTCAAACATTTCCCTACAGGGATATGTTGATGCACATATGGTAGGTGACAGAGATAATAGGGGGAGCACTACAGGATATGTATTTACTGTTGGAGGAACAACTATTAGTTGGGTTTCAAAAAACCAAAGTGTTGTTGCACTTTCAACAACAGAACCAGAGTATGTTGCTGCTATAGAGACTAGTAAAGAAATGATTTGGTTACAAAGGTTTATGGGTGAATTAGGTAAGGAGCATGATAAGGGCATGTTGTACAGTGATAGCCAAAGTGCCACTCATCTTGCAAAGAACTCAACATTTCATTGCAGGACTAAACACATACAGCTCAAGTACCATTTCATACGATCAGTGTTGGAATATGGACAGTTGAAGCTGGAAAAGATACACACTAGCCAGAATCCTGAAGATATGCTAACAAAAGTTGTAACCAGGGTGAAACTGAGAACATGCTCAGTTTCAATTGGTCTTCAAGGATGACGATGAAGATGAGAAACAGCCAGGTCCAAAAGAGGGGTCATTATCCAGCAAATGAAGCAACGATGGAGTTGCTACAATCATTCTCGAAGTGGGAGATTGTTGTGTGTGAAGCATGATTGTTCATAGGTCTTTGTTTCAGTCGGATGTATACCCCAGGAAATTTATACACCCCTCCACGTGCGGGGTTGTGGGGTGGGACTTGTCCCCCCCGCGGGGGTCCGGGGGGGCGATCCCCCCTGGCTGGGGGGTCCAGGGGCCAGTGGTCCCTTAGCGGGGGCTCGGGGGCAGCGCCCCCGAAGCTAAAAATAGATGTAAATTTGCCTTGTAAAAGTATAGTAATTTTCTAGTCAATCTAGCATTCATTAGGTGGATGATCTGACAGTAGAACTTATGTTTAGTTTAGGGTTTTTTCCCTAGAAGGCAACCCCTCTCTTTGTATGAGGGCATTGTATTTGAGGCTGTGTAATAGATGTGTATTCTGTGTGTGAGTGGAAAACAGAGAGGTGAGACTGTGAGAGAAAATAGAGGATATTATAGTGGATTTGCTATAGGTTGTGTCTCTCCATATTGTTGGATGATAGAAAGGAAGGACTGGCTGTTCGGGGTGGACGTAGCCCAAACTGGGTGAACCACGTATATCTATGTCTCTCTTGTTTTATGCATTTTCTGTGTTTATATTTCTATAATATTTTATGTTTTCCATTGCTCCGTAATATATAATTTTCTAACAACTATGGATTCAAGAACATTGTATGCAAAATAGT
Organism: Pinus taeda; assembly: GCA_000404065.3. Taxonomy (NCBI): domain Eukaryota; kingdom Viridiplantae; phylum Streptophyta; class Pinopsida; order Pinales; family Pinaceae; genus Pinus; species Pinus taeda. Next base: position 5,428 of record APFE030836950.1, read on the forward strand.
GATTTGTTTACAGGAAAACAACAAGTATGGACAAAACTCTATTCACAGCATGATCACGCTATTGCAACTAACAGAAGAGGCTTGAGCAATTCGCGAACACGAACGATTTTTCAGACATGATGTGCTTACTTGGATTCCACCTTCCGCATCACTTTCAACACCAACTTTTCCTACATCAGCTTCAACAACTGCCAATACATATATGTCATTCCACATTTTTCTTTTTAGAGGTAAAACTTGAGGTAAAATAGCATAATTTTCTGATTTATTACGAATTTAGGAGAATTTAATGAAAATCCATTGAGAATTATTTATCATCCTTCAGTCCACATCTTTACCACTTCCCATTTTTTCAACAGCATATCATCTTGGGGGAGTGCTGCTTTCATTCATTTATTTCTTATAACCATGTCATTCATAGTCTTTATCATCCATTGCTATTCTTATTCATTCTCAACACCTGCCTTCTTCCATGTTGTTTTACACCAAGCATAGCATTAAACAGATGGTAGCAACTACCTCTATTTTTTTTCTAGCATCAGATGAGGGCCCTAATTTTTCAGAGAGGGGGAGGAATTGCAATGCATGATGGATGTTTTCTATTTTCTTTCTCATTTAAGGCATACAATTTGAGTGCAGAAATTGATTTCCATAATATTTTTAAAAAATATGAACTCAATTCTTGTGATCTGTGGAAAACACAGTCATATTATTAAACTACACATACCCAGATAATTTCAAGTTATATTGGTTCATAAAATTTTGGAAATCATGCACTATCACCTACAACCATTTTGTTTATATCTCATGATCCATGCATCAAAACGATCTGATTTTTAGATCACAGAGACATTCATATATTATGAATTTACTTGCAACATTTCAACAAAATCTGGTTTGTAGTTTTTAAGAAAATGATTAATGAAGGTTGTTGTCATTTATATCATATTTTGCTGCAACTTAATTGTTATGCCTTCATCAAGATTGCTAAAATTGAATATTCATTAATTGAGGAAGAATTCATTTGTTCTATCCATTTCATGAGTTGAGATGAACAAATTTTATTGCTTGGTTAACACATGGGTTTTGTCTTTGGGTTGCATGAGGACATGCAATATATTTGGTTTTGTTTGCATGAGATCAGCAATATATCTCGGCGTTACATCTGTGGGGGTATTGTTGGGCCATTGGAAATACGACCCACTTTGTAACACTTATTTACATCCATTTACTTCTTCTCTATTATATCATTTGTTATAATTTATCATTTTAAATCCGATTCTATAAATTATTTATCGCTCTTCATGGATGAATCTATTATTTATCTTCCTTTATTTTTCTAATAAATTGATGATTAGCATGATTTTATTCCCATGATAGTTTTAATAAATTGGGTCTGTTAACATTATTCACCACTTTTTTAGCCTCCAAGTAATTTCTTAGATTGAAGATTGGACCATTAAATGTGCCAACTCAAAATTCGCGAATAAGAAGTTGACAGTTTTGCATGCGTTTGAGAGAAATGAAGACGAATTCTGGAAAATATGGAACATGGGTTGTTTTGTCCAGAAAAACGAAACCACCATTATAACTTTAACAAAGAACGGTTGCGCCAAATTCGAATTTGTGGCTGAGAGCAAACACAGGAGTTCTTTGAGCACAATTTTCTCAGATTTGTTGTTGCGGTCGTCCTCCAAATCTCAGCTGCAAAGACCAAATTCGCCTTGCTCTTGTTAAAAATTGAATGGGAATATATTTTCTTGTTGATCAATTGGTTAGAATCAATCCAATTTTGTAATAGAAATCATGTTGTAATTATCTTTGTTGTAACTTCTCTCTGATCACTCTTTATTTAAATGAGAACACAGATCAGAGAAGGGGATGATTAATTTGGAGAGGGATGATGAATTTAGAGATGGAGACTTAAGGATTCAGAATTATGATTTGAATTAGAGATTTAGAAGTAAGAATTCATGATAGAATAGGAGGAAAAGGAGATTGTTGCATGTTGTAATTCTCAAGCTTTTGCTGTTGTAATGATTTCACAATTTGATGATTAATATATGATTTGGGAGTTGCTAATCATTCTTCTCATCTGAAGTAGCCCAGCAGCGTCCGTTGGCGACTAAGGGCCCAACCACTGGTGGATTATGCTGTTGTTGTATATTATCTTTTTGGTTTATGCGTGGTTTGTATTATCAGCTTGAATTGGTAATCTGGTGTGTTTTGTTATCTTATATTGCACCTCTGTTATATTTCATATGTCGTTTTCTGCAACAAGAAGTCATAATGTGCATTCTCATCTTATAACGTATTGTTATTCCTTTAAAGTCGTTAATGTAACATTGTTGTTCTCTACATAACACTATTACTGTTTAATTGCAGAGTAATCAAGTTGTAACCTTCTTAAGCTGGTATCACTGTATTTGTCTATGGTTTATAGTTCATGCGATTGTTGTTCAATTGACATCATGGTTCCATGATGAATTGTAATCGTTACCCTTTTTAACCAGGATTAATACTTGCGGTATCAGACTCAGATTACTGTTTTTCTTAATATCTCTGTATGCTGTGTGTATTATTTATTTCAACACCGTAGGCTATAAGCATTGTTCTATATTTCATTTCTAATTAATTACCATTCTATTTCTGTGTCTTGTCTGATTTATTCTTAGAGTAGAGGTTGTTATCTGATTCATGTAGAACTCAATTATTGCATTTATTCTTGTAGACTAAGGTGTTATTGCTTGCTAGACTTAGTTGCTGTTACAATATCTTATTTATTGTTCCATTTCAGGTTTGTTGTTATATTTCTTAATTGTTGTTCCATTTCTTATCTGCCGTTTCATTTCCTGTCATTTGTTGTTTCGGGTGAAGAATGATCTCAGGCTATAGTGAGCATTGACATCTACTGTCTAGCTCCCAGAACCACGATCTATTCTCTGGTTTCCTTTTCCATCAGTTTACAAAGGGATGAGTTATTGCTACTGAACCCTTGACTGATAAATTGCTTAGTTTTCTGAATGTGTGGTTTAATCTTTTGAAGTAGTTAGCTGTAAACGAGCATCCGTTTACTCCTGTATTTTGAGCACTGTACTACATATTTCATAACATTACTCTTGAGTAAATAGCCACCTCAGACTGAGTACACTCTTGAAATAAAAAGTCGTCCCTGGGTTGACAATTAATGTGAAGGTAATTAGCAGTTAAAAAGACACTTTTTTATCGCTCGACAAGCTATAGGGACATGTTTAACACATATTCTTATAATATATATAATGTAGAAGAATCCACTAGAATTGCCTCTATTTGTGTTAAAATTTGGGACACATACTAGAGCTGAAATGGTGAAGAGTGAGACTTGCGCCCGTCAGAAAAAAAAAAAAGAAAAGTGAAAAAAAACACTTTTGAAAGCTAGAAATAATAAACTGACACATGCTATAGAGAAGATAATGTGAATAAAACACCTGTCAAAGTGAAATAAAGTATAAATTACAGTTGGAAAAGTGAAATAGGCACTTGTGAAGGAAAAAGCGTGAAAAAATGACAGTTGAGAAATCTCAATATAAAGATGAGACAATTGAAACCGAATCTGAGAGGCAAACTTCCAATGGAGAGTGTGGACTAACTGTCAACATAGGCTATGCGATGAACTATCCTTATGGATTACACAACCACTATCAATAATGACTGTGAAATCAATGTAACTAAGTGTTGTGAAACCTCTATTTCTAGAGATTGTACAAGCATTACTCTCAATAATTGTGTAATGTGTACTCTAAGCTTGCAAGAAGAAGGAGTGTACTCATGAATTTATCAAGGAATAAAAATATGTGAGAAAGTGAATTTAACACTTAGGATCATAGGAGAAAAATGAAAGCTTATCAAAACATCAATCAACCATGAAGTAACCATGAGGTGATAGATCACAAGACCCTTAGTAGGATCGAAAATTCAAGTGTAGGAAAAAGTTTAGAGGGTGTTGATCGCAGCATCAACAAATACACCACATGAAGAGGTGATATTTTTCTTGTTAATTTACGTTCCAAACTCTTTCCCTCGCCACTCCCCCACCACTCAGATGATACCACATTGACATGAAGATACCCCATCTTTGGAGTATAAATGTCCATTGCAGAGTGAGCCTAAACTAGCTCATCATCATTCTAGGAAATTATGAGATGAGAAACAACAAGCGAATTAGGATATCCAATGAAATTCTCATATAATACCTACTTCATATGCAAGGCTTCAGTAGATAACCAACGTTTTCTCTAAATAGTAACCCAAGCTAGATTATTAATATGGGAAAGTCTTGAGAAAGCCCTATCTCTAAGATAATATATGAGATCCGAAGATATATGGTGGTCTTTCCCTCTACCTAGCTATGGATCCTATCTCAGTCTCTCCTTTAAACTATTTCCATCCTTCCAAGCTAAACCCAGAAAAAAACATTAAAATAATTAAGGATTTCATGCAAAATCATTGAAATATTAACATGGGGATTGGCTCGTAGCCCTATCTAATCCTATCAAGAGAAGCGGTGAATGTACTTTTGATATACCACCCAGGTCAACAAACTATTTGTGGAGAAGAGTATCCATCCACATTTTACTGCTTTGGCCTTTGAGAACATAAAAAAATTTTTGATGCTCCAACCACCAGACACTTTGGGCACACTACAATCCCATTTTACTCAGTGGATAACTAAGTCTTCTTGAGTACTATCCCACAAAACAATTGAAGCAAATCCCTCTAGCACTTCTGAAAACACATGGATGGATCCATGTCATTGACATTCATAACACAGGAATGGATTTGAGAACTGATTTGACCAAAACAAAACTTCCTTCCCATGAAAACCACCTCAAGGTCCAACATTTTCATATTTTCTCTATATTTGTGACTACCCATGACCAATATTCCTTCTTGTAGTAGTTAGGTTTGAAGTGAAACCCAAAATATTTTAAACATGTGTCCATCTCCAATAGGGAAAAAGGAAAATCATTACTTAGATTCATCACTTCATAATATTCCATGTTTTTAGTAGTAATATAGGATTTTCTATCATTAACCACCATGTCAATAGATTTGGAGAAAAAACCAATAATCTAAGCTAATTTGACAACATCTCTACATGAACCATTATAGAAATTTAGAATATCATCCAAAACAAATAAAACTGTAATTGCTAAGGTTATTATCAATAAAAAATAACTATAAATCGCTTTTATGCTTTGTGTCTTCCAACAAACATCTAATACCCTCAACTATGTAGATTTTCATATAGATTCACAACTCTTGTAATGTAGTAAAAACAAAACAAGAATCTACTCTACTCTTTTAAATAATGGAAATCAAGACTCAATGAAAAACAAAATCAACAAGAGGAAGATAATCAAAGACACATAACAAAATTTTTTCTCTGGGGAGAACCACTACTCAAAACCCCGACTATCTATTTCATGAATAAGAAGTGTGAGTGATAATACAAATCCTTTTCTAACAAGAAAAATTCTTGCACAAGTATGATCAACTCTTTGCCTCACAAGCCCATGCTAACCAACACTTAGTCAATTGTTTTTTCTTGATGAGCCCCTACCTCCTTGTACAATTCCTATGAGGATCAACCCATATTTAATTGGGAAATCACTCCTCGATAAGTTTTCAATCCAAACTTGGTCCTCTTCCTAATTGCATGCATGATATGTACAACTAGGATCACTCTATAATACATTGTCCTGCCACTCTAGTCTCAACTGGGTGTTTCTCTGAACTGACATGCATGAGTTTCTCATGAGGAAATCTTCAGTTAGTTGGAGTAGCACTGAGGATGCACCATTGCACCAAATCACAAATAATCATCTACTAGTTCAACAAAAAGTTAGAACTAGTTTACCTATCCATAACTCAGTGAAACTGATTTATCGAATTATAGCTCAAATAAACTCATCTTGCACCTCTAAAATTTAGGTATAACATTTACATGACTATAGGAAGACTTCAAACTCAAAATTCCTAAGCTAATTAAGTTAATTAAATGTAATTAACTATTTATAAGTTTCTCTAATAATAGAATTCTATTTTAATTCACAGTTTAATTCAAGGACAAATTAAATTGCAATTTCCTATTGCCATTTCTCAACAAACTACTAGCAGGAATAATAAAGGAGAAATAGGGAAACCCTATCTCAACCCTATCTAAGCATGGAAAAATGAAGAGGCAAATGTGTTTATTATAATAAGAAAAGACACCAATTGAATGTATCCCATCACACAATTTATTAAATCAACCATAAAGCCCAGGTGAGTTAAAATGAGTCAAATGTACATCCAAGTCGCACAATTCTTGGATTTAGAATGACTAAGATTTTTAACTACTTCAGTTTGAGAGTTTTGATACTATGGATCCCTTCTTGAGCCACACCAATGTCTTCATGGATCTGTATCCCTTCAAGGAAACCAAATTGTTCTTTGGAAATAGTGTTTGACAAGATAGGCTTTAGTATTCTTGCAATAACTTAGAGATTATCTTATGGATATGGTTACAAAGTGAAATAGGATGAAATTCCTCAAAGGTAGAAGGATTGTCCACTTTTAAAATAACGGAAATGAAGGTAGTATTAAAAGACACTAATAATCTACCTTCCCCTTTATATTCATTAATAACTACCAACACTTATGAGCCAATAAGCTCATAAAAAATTTCAAAAAACTCAATCCCCCACTCATCAGGGCCAGATCTTTTGTCTTTCTGAAAACTGGAAAGAACAAATTTCAATTCCTCTTCAGAGACCTCCTCCACTAAGCCTATGTTATCCTCATCATCCAAAAACCATGAGAATAATTGGACCACCTTGATTACTTCAACTATACTATCCCTTTCAATCTCTTAAAATAAATTCTGAAAATGAGCTTATTCCAAAGAAGTTAGGCCCTCATAATTTGAAACCTCCCTACATTCCTTATCTTGAAGGTTCCATATTTTTAATGTACATATTCCTTTCCTTAACATATGCCTGGGAGAATTTTGTATTCTCATCCCAACGTTCAAGCCAAATGGATTTTTGTTTTAACCTCGATGTAGCTTCTTGTGCCTCTAAGATGGATTTCATGTAAGAAACTAGATGAACAAGAGTATTTCTAGATTTTACATTCAAAAAACCTCCATCTACAGACTCAAAGACATTATGTATCTCCCTTTCAATAGCAACATGCTCCTTAGGCTCTCTATTACATTTCTTCCTGGACCAATCCACAACCAAGTACAAAACCTATTTGATGTTCTATTTAAATTGCAAAGAAGCCCAAATTCCATTGTTTGGTATGTAAGAGGTCTGAACTTCCTTGAACAATTCACAAACTCTTCATATTTTATGCATGAACAATTTCGATTAAATGGACTTCCAGCCTTGGGCATGTGAATTTTAATCTCCAACAAAATGGGCAAGTGGTCAAAATCTCTCCTAGGCCGAATCCATTGACGTATATTATAAAAAGGCTCCACCATCCCCTCCCACACTAAAAATTTATCTATCCTTTTTTCAATTTGATCCTCCCCACCACACTAGCTTATCCAAGAGGGTTTTATCTTTGTATGCTCTACATCTATTATATTTTTCCCTAAAATCTTGCTATCAAAGTAATTACAGAGGTAATCAACTATGGATTTGGGCCCCCAAGATTTAGTACACCTAGGGAGAAATTTAAATCCCCAACAATGATCATATTCTCAGCATACTAAACCTTCAAACCAAAAGAAACATATTCCATAAATCTACATGTCATTCAATAGGCCCATACATATTGATGTAGATGAGAGAAAACCCCAACTCCGATGAGAATAATTTAAGCCACAACCCATAATTAATACTCTAGAAATTATTAGTATAAGCCTTAGAGAAATCCCAAACAATAGCAAGACCCCGAAAAAAAACCATGCTATTCTAAGGAAATAAAATTCCAACCACCTAAAACTGATTCCAAGTATTTAGAAACAACGTCCCTAACACCTAGGGTTTCCTAGAGAAAAATAATGTCATGCCCTTCAACCTTAACCAATCTCTTGAGTGAAAGTTTTTTAAAGGAAATTTATAATCCTCTATAGTTGAAGGATACAAATTTCATTCTAAAACCATGCCCTAGGTGTTAGAGTATCCTAGTGCCTCAATTATGGATAATTTTCTACGTAAAACTATCTCTTCTCTGGAATTTTTCTTTGGCTTTAGATAAGATCAATTTTCTCCCTGAACATTCATAATTCTAAGAGGAAAGAAAGATTTATTGCAATGCACTAGTCTAGCCATCAAAAGTAGGGAAAACCTTCCTAGAATGTAAGTTATACATGATATCTTTGAAGCTAGAGAAACCAGCGGATATAGAGGCTCTTAGGGAGGAAAGTGTCATCAGTTGGTGGGGGGGGGGGGGGATGACATGTGATCCGGGGCTGAAAGAACCCCAAAAATAGGTTTCAACACTATAGAACCTAGACCACCAAATGTACGATCTCAAGCATATACAATATTCAAAACACATATAAAAATAGAAGAAACATTAGAATGGAAAGAGGGTGAACTGAGAGGGTGTGAAGGCAAAGATGACATTGTACCAATAGCTTGCAGAGAAATCCCTTCACTAGTGACCAACGCTTGAGCCAGTGACCTAGATTTTGGCATACCTGATGAATGAAAATCCTCCAAGTTTTTATACTCCAACATGGGGTCTACCTCACCTTCCTAGATACTCACACCCAAATTCAACAATTATTCCAGCTCCATCTTCTCCTTTTTTTAAAGGGAGAATGTTGTAGGGAAAAGTATTCCAGTATTTTTGATATCATTTATGTCAAAACAATACCCCTTCCTAATCAATAAGCTAGAGGTGTTCAATACCTCTTCCAATATTTATGGTTCCCGAATGCCATTTCGCAAGTCAAGGCCCACTGAAATCTGGGCCATAGACATATCCTTGGTTTCCTTACACGAATAATATATTTAAAAAAAAATGCAAGGTTCTTCCCAATATCTTTCAATGTTTTCTCATTCCACATATTTGATGGTATCCAAGGAAACTAAACCATGTGATAATTTCATGAGTTGTGTCAAAAACTGACGTCTAGAATCTGAAATAAACTAGAATTGAGTTGATTGACCAAATAGACTTATCACTTTTTTCACCTCCTCGTGATACCTGAAGTTTATTTGTGTCCATCCTTTCACTAGAATGAAAATATTAACAAGGGAATGTACCTTTGGTTCAATTTCATCCTTGATCCATTATTGTAATGTCCCAATGCAGAATTTTCGCCCTCTAGCCCACTCAACCAAAGTCTTCCTATCCAATAACTCAACTTCTTTCATCTTGATGTCATCCCCCTTACTAATTTTATAAATCGAAAGGATTTTAGCAATTCTCTTGACACTATATTTTTTTCCTTTGGGACTAGGGCTACTTCAAAATTTCAATGGCGAGTTTGAGGCTTCACCACCTTCACCTTCCCTGACTTGGTTCTCATATGATATAGGTTCAACAAGAAGTTCACCATTGTCCCGGTCCATTAGGAATGTATTCAATAAACTACTCATTTCTAGATGAAAACCATCTGATAGCCATTCCCCCTCTGACACCAACCCCATGGACAACATGTAAAAGCCTCCTTTCATAGGAAAAAAGAGAGGAGTATGCCTACCTAGATAAAAACGTAGAGATGAATGAAATCTTACCTCCTGAAAAATCATAAAAATGACCCCAAAATAGAGAAACTAGACTCACCATAAAGAATGAGACCTAAAAAGTTAACCTTCATAATCTCCCCTAGTTACAAGAAAGCCAAAATTTAGGTGGGGAAGGGAGAAAGGTTGGGAACTCAATGATAAAATGGTAAAATATTTCCTAGGACTACCAAAATCCACACCAAAAACTAGATTCCCCCTGCACACACACACCCCTACCCCTCCCCGAGTAAATTAATCCATAAGTAATCAAACTCCTAACCGATAATCTAGATGACAGGTTTAGACCTTCTTGTGACTATTCAAACTCTATGCCTAAGATGAAGCAACCCGTGTGACCAAGGATTTGATAATAGTAAACCATTTCCATCTTCATCTTTTGCCTAGAAATGCCTTTTTCCCCGGACAAATCTCCTACAACCTTGAAAATATATTAGCATTCAACCATTGTTACAAACCTTAACATTCACCTCTTATTTCCTTCTCAGGAAATGAAACATTTTACTATGGTTTAGGTGATGTAGAGTTAAGAGTTGAGATTTAAAATAATAATGAAAGTATTAGATTCTCATGCACACACAATAAATGTAGTGAAAACTCTCTAAATTGTTATACATTTTGGGTTGTATATTTTTTGGTGGAATTTTCCAAGAATGAGGTAGGGTTTCCTTACAATCACAAGTTTAAGTTTTGAACTCTCCACAATATTAGTGTGTTAGACATCTTTCGTGGTGTTGAATACATATATGTAGCTAAAATTGTGGCATAGAACCCAAACTCAAACCACAATTTAGAAATAATGAATAAAAACTCAAATTCTCATAAATGGAGACTTCATTCATGAATAGGAACTCAAACCTTGTTTCTTGACTTAATTTATAAGTTAAATTCATTTTCATAACTGGAGAAATAAGACTCTATAATTGAAGACTAAATTATTGAGGAAGTTGAGAAGAATTTTCTCCATTTTAAAAACTTCTTAACTAAAGATATTTTCAAAAAAAAATCTAGGGATGTTTCTTTTTCTTTTAGATAAATCCATGATTTTCTAGAAATCTTGAAAATATAGACTTTTCCGAAAAGCTCCCATTAAAAATATATGTTTTTAGCATGATTTCATCACATCAAAATCCGGGGTATAATATTTTATGACCTCTTAGTCATGATTCTTCAACTTGCTTCTCCTCCTAGGTCCCAGACTTGATTTTTTTGTTGTCCACTTGTTTCTTTTATACCATTATTCCATTATTATTTGTAGTATTCCAGGATCCCATCTTTATGTTTTATTCACTCAGTCATTCGTAAATTTCATTGTTCTATTGTTATCCTCATTCTTACAGGTTTTCAAACTTTACATTGTAATTGTACGCTTTCCTTGTTAACCTAAAATTGTGCTTTATAGAAAAATGATGGCATAGAACAAAAATTCAAACCAAAATTCAACAAAAACAAACATAAAATCAAGTTATCATAAAAAAAAAAAAAAAAATCATTCATGAACACGAATTCAAACCTTGTTGCCTCCCTGAATGAGCTAAGTTTCATTCCTTTTTATAATTGGAGAAATAAGACTTTAGAATTCAAGAGTGAATTCTTGTGGAAGTTGAGAGGAATTTTCTCCATTGTAAAAACTTCTTGACTAAATATATTTTCAAGATTTTCTAGAGATGAATTTTTTTTGTTTCACATAAACCCATGATTTCTATAAATATAGAAAATTTATATTTCTCCAAAGACTTCTTAAATATATTTTTTCGTTGAAGATGCTCACACATCAAACTTTGGAAGTAGAATGTTTTATGATCTCTTGGTCATAAGTCTTCAACTTTCCTCTTCCTCATGGATCCCATAATTGATTTTGTTGTTGTCCACATGTTATTCTGTCTAGTTGTTCTATTATTGTATCTAGTCTTCTACGATCCCATACTTTGTGTTGTATCTACTCACTCATTTGTATATGTCACTATTATATTGTTATTCTCATTCTTTCAGCTTCTAAACTTTACGGTGTAGTGTTACACTTGCCTCGCTGATGTAAACTTGTGCAGTCAATTGTATGTTGTTGTTGCCTATCTTATTCACTTGAATTTGCCTCTCCTTAGGCAACTTCTTTATTAGAATACATACTTCATCAATTTCATTATATGACTTTGTCATTGATTTAATATTTTCACTGTCATATTTTGCTAGTTACAATTTTGCATGTTGACTATGCAACATTTGGTTTAGTAACATCTCCTCCAAGGATTTCAGTTCCATCCATAACTTTATGTTTTCATCACACATCATGAACATTTTATATAAATGTTTTTCTTCATCTTCATTAGTGATCACATGACTATCTTCACATGCCAATTATTTCTTGTCCATTTTAGCAATAGGTTCTTGCAAATTATCTCCCAAAATTTCATTCATCGTGTATGGTATTCGCTTTGATTTTCTAAATAAGAAAAATTTGTCTGTTTCCTTGCTGTAAGATAACTTTGGTTATGTTATTCCATATCCATGAAAAATGTATGTTCCTCCTCAATGTCTCGAAAATACATTCCTTCATATTTCTTTGTACTTGTGATAGATTCATACGGTTATCCACTTGTAGTACCTATACAATTTTCAATCATGCAAAAGTTATCAATTCTAAAATTATAAGAATTTCTAGACATGTTTCCACTACACCTTCTATCACCAGCTCCTTCCACTAGTTTGGGCTTTTCATGCAATCCTTGAGGCTCTCAAACAATGTCTCCTCAACATCTTCGTCATCCCCTTCTTCCAGAAGTATTCCATGCTCTGATTCATAATAACGAACTCTCCCTTCCTCTTCACACTTAACTGCTCTTATTTCTATATTTATCAATTATGTAGTCAAAAAGTATCTCAATTTTCTTCCCTTCTTCCTATCATATAATTTTCTAATAGGGCATTTGACCTCCTTGAGATTGCATCCAGATATTTGGACTTGTTCCATTTCTTGTATCAACAAACTTTTACACTAAGCCGCTCTCTCAACTCAACCATTTCATTGTAAAACTCCACTTTGCTTAGTCTCCTACTCATAACATTTACATTGGAATATTCCTTTCCTAATCTCTTCCTTTTAAAATGTATATATTTTACAATGTTGTGTACCTTCCAATGTGATTATCACATTTCAGCTATGATGCTTGAGTGAAAAAATGATAAAACGATATTCAAAACTCAATCTTATATCAAAATATTTCTCATATATGTTAATGATTCTTTATCATGAGGATATTAGAATTTTACTTGAACCTGATTTATTTGACATAAACACACACCAACAAACTCTTAAAATTTACTTTTGATTCAAAATAAACCCCCTTTATGCTACTCAATTTCACATGAATTATTACATTCAACTCTTATTTAACTTCATCACTATGATTAAACTTTCAAACTATATAAACAATTTTATACTATAGTTTTTATCTTTGAAATAAAACAAGTTCCACAATAATCTATTATTCCACCCTCACATTTATATATAACAATATATATATATATATATATAAATAAACATATGCTAAGACCTTTCTTTATTTTTTCATGACACGTGCCATAGACTTATAATTTCCAAAACATACTTATACCTTGATATAATTTTATTTTATGTTTTCAACTACCGTGTGGTGTAAATGTGATAGGAAACCATGGATCATTGTTAAATGAGGAAAATTCTCATGCTTAGATCTTTAATCTCAGACAAAACAATTACCGAATTTTGGTGCACACTAGAACGTAGCTTAGGAGCCCCTAAAAGTTTGAATTCCTAACAAATCTCACCAATGATAGAGAACATAATCATGAGTAACTTTTCAAAATCCGAGAGGAAGAACAAATGACTTGTAGTTCCGATACAAGCCAAAGAAGATCCAGGAACCTCAAAAATGCTTGACCCGTGACTTTCATGCGATCTCCTCTTTATCCCATACCAGATAAAATAATGGCTCATATTTTCTTAAACGTCATCATAATAACATAATGACTTCAAGTATTCAATGTAAATAAAAAAATAAAAAAAAATTTGTAGCAAGAGAATTATTCATGAAATTTTCCATGTGGAGTTCAACAAACATGGAAGATCTCACCTATTTACCTATTTATGAGATTGCATGTAACAATCCACAAAATCTACCCTAGGTCTCACACCCCAGTATACATAACTCCATGATTTTCTATATTTCACAAACCTCACGGACTTAGCCAGCTTCACAAGTTCATATTATTGAAGCACACAATTGTAAGTCTCCACAAGTCTTCACGCAAACAACCAGTCTTCCTGTTCTACGTTTGACAATTAATCGATGAAATTTGCAACATATGATGTTCACTCAATCAACTTGTTGGTAGTTTTAAACCCACAACCATTCAAGTGGTATCCTGAATATGAAATTCGAACTAGAAGTGACACAACCTCAAATAGGAGTCACATTCAAAATATGGCCCGGCTATCATTTACTTGGATATCTGCCTTGGATTTAGCTAACAGCAAGAGAGAGAATCACAAATGCACCTTGGAAAAGCAAGTTAGTATGCATGGTGAATGTTTAGTTGCAAGTGCAATAAGGTTATTCTACTACAGGGGGGGAAAGAAAGTGAGGCTCTAGGAAAAGGGTAAAGTTATTCAAATTGTTGTTCTAGATATGGCTTCTTATCTAGGGAATTAGTATTTATCCGTAGATACTAAATTTTCCAGAATAAATTGGTGACTGCATTGGGGAACGATCAATGTTCCAATTAGATTATCCACATCCTAGGACACTCTAGCAGACCTTCCTTTCATTGATTGTTTTCAGCCTTGTTGGAGTGTTATTTGGTCAAAAAATTGAGGTTAGATGACTTTTGAGTGGCCTCTCAAGAATCCGTGCAGACTTGGTCAGGGGATAATGCACTGTAGAGCATCATTGAGTGAGAGAAAATGCATTGTAGTGCAGTTAGGCCTTATTTGACCTTCGTTGATCCACCTTAGGGAAAATTTTCACCTTTGGATTGGGTTTTTTCTCTAAATTTCCTTTTGTTTATGCTTGCTGAAAGATCAACGATTGTAGTATGTATATGAAATCAACTTGTATTTCCTCTTTCCAACCGTACTTTGACTTGATTGATTACTATTTCTTAAATGATTTCTTTGTCAGTATCGAATCATCGTCAAAGTTATATTATATTCGATTAATCTTCGTTCGAAAGAAAGTGTCGTAAAAGTCTTATTTTCCTTCGAAACTGAACTATCGTAAAGTCTTCATTCTCATAAAAATAGTGATTGATTGCATGTGCATTAGTTTCCTTTTTGATCATCATAACATTAAGGGACTCAAAATGAAAAACTTTCATCGTTCATCTTGTATTTTGTGAGTGCTAGAAAAGGAATATCTAGGGAAATTGAATTAGATGTTCTCTTTTCTCTTTGTCAAAGATATGATTGCTCTATCCCTAGTAACTAAGGTTTTCATTATTCAATTGAATGAAAATAATGCTTATCATATTAGTTTCATTTTAGGAATTGCAAACAGAAATCACATGGTGGATATTGAAAGCAAAATTCTAAAGAAGATCAACTTAAAATTTATCTGAATTTACCTAATGGAGCATTATCATCTAATGAAAGACATTTAAAGGTTCTACGCTAGAGACGTGTCTTGGCGTCGCAAAATAGAGTAGCTATCACTAACTTGTATGTAATACATCCTGAGTGTGATATCTCATTCCATGTACATGGGTATATCGTAGCTTGTCGACGTATCTTCAGGCATATAGGGCAGTGTTATAGTATGTAAAGTATATGGGAATGTTCTCATTGTGCGGTTTTGCGTTAGACATCGCTAATACAGATCAGTCCTCCACGTAATTTCGGGTATATATGGGAGGACAACACTAGGTTGCTAACCATCATTAGGTAATACACTGTGATACACCAAACGCAGCATTTGGGGAGATTTCTTGCCCATACTTCTCTGTTCATCGGGAGGTATTTTGTAGTTCACAGTTATTTGGTAAACGTTTTGCCTAGATTATCCCTCTTTTGCTTTGCTATGTTACTTTGATTAAAATAAATTTAATTGGCCACGGATAACATCCTCCACGCTTACTCCTTACTTGATCTTAGGTTGAAACATATGGTGACAAATCTGGAGTCTACCGATCAAGGAATTCCTTTTGATGGAATCCTAGTCCAGCTAGACAAAATCAACCTCCAGTCGATCCTAAAGTTCACCCCTTACCTTCTTCCTTGGTTGTTTCTTCCTCCCCTTCTTCCTCTTCACTTGGTGAAAGTATTGGTACTAGTAACCAGGTGGTTAAGAAGAAGAAGAAAGGGAAGAAGAAGAAGAAGCAAGTTCAACAAAGGGGCAACCAGCAACCATTGCTTTAAATGCAACATCTGATGATAAATCATCTATTGAGCCTCACAAGGTTACATATCCATGCAATCTTTGTATGGGAGACCGTATTCTTTGAAATTGTACTAATATTCCTTAGATCTTAGAAGAATGATCTTCCCGTTCACATCATCCTATGCCATCAACTTCTAGAGATCATGCTAAGGACACACCATCAACTAGTGGTAGTAAAGTTCATAGAGAGAAGTGTAAAGTTAAGTTTCCCTGTAGTTTATGTGAAGGAAATCACCCCATTCACCTTTGTACCTATCAGGATGAGGCCCAAAAAGTGTTGGATAACCGTCCTGCTTCACTGCAACGACTTCCATCTGTTTACATGACACTATCCCCTAATCCTTCACTAGTTGATAAGGTGACTATCCCAAATCAACTGTCAATAAAACCCACTCTCTTTGAATGTGAATCCCATGAGTATATAACTGATCAATCACAGGTCGAGGAAACAGTTGACCCTATTTCACCTTCAGTTAATTGTACCTTTCCAAAAGAGAGTGAATATGATACCACTCAGGCTCTTTTCATTTCCTCATATTTGAATGACCTTGGGGGAAATACTCATGTTCCATCAAGGCACAAGGAAAATCCTCCCACTCTTGTAACTTAAGGGGATAATACTCCCATTTCTACGGTACCCCCTCCAAGTAGTCTAGTCACTTCCTTTGATTGGAATCAACTAGCAGGATTCCGTCTTCCTCCTTATGTTCCTTTCCAGATCATAGTACAAGTTTCTAATATTGTATTTGACACTATTATAGATGAAATTTCATCTATGAGTATCCTTTCCTCCACTGCTTGGCAAGTGATCGGTTCATCGCTACTTGTGCCGGTTACCGAGAATGTGTTGGCTTTTAACAAAGGAACCAGTCAACCATTAGGGATCCTTCCTCAGTTGCCTATTACTTTGGGAGGAAAAATCATTTATCCAAATTTGATGGTAGTCCCAAGCCCTTTAGATTACAATTTACTTCTTAGGCGCAACTCTATTTATGACATGGGAGCTATTGTTTCAATGCTCCTTCGAGTGATGTGTTTCCCACATGAAGGCAAAATTGTCACTATTGACCACCTTTCATTTGCCAACCAAATATGGCTTCGAGTCAACCATCATCCCTATGTGGTCCTTTTGTACCAATAGTATCATCCTCGCCATGGTTTAATTATGTGGTAACCCGTTCCATGCCTGCATCAACAGATGATCAATTCTGTGATGTTTTACATTATGTACTGGGCGCATTGGAACTAGATCTCTCCTTTAGAGCATTTCTCTCCCATTTGATGAGAACCTCTTGGAAGTCATGACCTCTTACGGGTTGTGAAAAAGGGTATGAGTATAGTTCTTTGTCTTGCGTTAAGATCTTTAAAAAATTCAATGAGTATGAGGATAGTTCTTTTACTATGTCAACCTCATTAAAAAATGAAACAAAGAACATAGTTCCTTGCCTTGTTTCAAGCTCGTTAAAAAATGAAACAAGGAATCTGAGCATAGTTCCTTGCCTTGTGTCAAGCTCGTTAGGAAATGAAACAAGTAATCTTAGCATAGTTCCTTGTCTTGTGTCAAGCTCATTAAAAAATGAAAGAAGGGTCTGTGAGGATAGTTCTTTTACTGTGTCAACCTCATCAAAAAATGAAAGAACTCCCACAAGGATAGTTCCTGGTCTTTTGTCAACCTTGTTAAAAAATGAAACAAGGAACATGAGGATAGTTCTTTTACTATGTCAACCTCATTAGAAAAATGAAATAGGTTCCACGGGGATAGTTCCTTGTCTTGTGTCAACCTCCTTAAAAAATGAAACAAAGGATATGAGGATAGTTCCTTGTCTTGTGTTAACCTCATTGAAAAATGAAACAGAGGTAATGAGGATAGTTCTTGGTCTTGTGTGAACCTATTTAAAAAATGAAACAAGGAATCTGACCAGAGTTCCTTATCTTATGTCAAGCTCATTAGAAAATGAAACAAGGTCCCCAGTTCCAAGTCAAGTCTTTGAGTAGATCTCATATAATCCTAGTTGAGTCTTTCACTTGATCTCGTAAATGAACCTTCATTCCATCCACCTGATAGCCATGAGTAGTCTACTTAGGTGAATGTAATGAAGCTTGGGGGGCATGCATCTAGAATTGAGTCATCATGGTGGGGGCATGTAAACCAATCTAAAGAATAGTTTTTCATGATTCAAGCTTGTGTAAAAATGAAACTAAATTGAAGAATAGTTCTTCATTTCAAGCTTGTGTAAAAATGAAACTAAAATCAAGCATAGTTCTTTGTTTCAATCTTGTATAAAAATGAAATTGAATCCAAGCATAGTTTTTGGTTTCAAGCTTGTGTAAAAATGAACCCATTTCAATTTTAACCTTCGTGATTTCCATTCTATGAGCCTTGGTTTTGCTCCTTCCATCATCATTATCTTCTTGGTTGATCATATGCTTTCACTTGGTTCTTTTACCCTTTTTGAGGAACAGTTGCAATGTGTGGTATTATTAGCCAGCGTCTTCACATAAATCAACATGTATTGAGAAGTTCCAATATCACCGGAACTAATCGCTATCCTAGTCACCCCTCGTTGCTCAAAATGGAGTCCTCTTTAAGCTCTTTTCAGACTCTCTAAACATGAAAAGATTACCAAGCGCTTTTCCTTTTCATCTCGTCAATGGATTGGAAATGACATATACTCAGTATAAGTTTAACCCTATTTCAGGCTGAGATATATTAACTATGGAAAAGGAATACGTTGACCAAACATGGTCAATAGATTCTCTCTCGTATTATTTTACACTTTCTTGGGCTTGAGAGACAAATCTAGGAAATACAACTTGTGGAGTTTTCTTTTTTTCCTTTTCAAACTCTCTAAGCATGAAAAGGATTGAGTTATCTTTGTTGTTAAATTCATTAAAACATCAAAATAGCAACAAACTTGTCCATCTAGACAAGACCATGTTTCACTTTCACTAGAATCGTTAAAACATCACATAGCAATGGATTCACCCAAAGGGTGGATATACATAACAAGCATATGTTATCCTCCTCAATATTGATAAAAAATAAAAAGGTACTGGTAAATAATGACTAGGGAAAATGGGAAAAGGGGAAAACCACTTTATGGTAGTAAGTTGCCCTTGAACATGACACTTTCACTCCATCACTGTGACTACATGGGTTGGGTTATCAGCTTGATGGTTATCATACCATTGTTCTATCATACCATCCATCACTTTGTTTTGCATCAATGCTACGAATTCAATTCAGAGTCGTCGACATGTTCAAGAGAAGTCATCTAGTCAAAATTCATCCTTTGCAATACCATAAACCTTCATTTTCATGACCACCATTCCTAAACTTTGTGTCGTCAGTCAAATTCCATCTCCAAAATAATTACACTCTTTTCATGTCGTTGATGTAGGATACATCAAGGCCCTCTTGCGATGAATTGCCTCTTGTCAACATCAACACATTATCCAAGAAGTTGACTTAGGAACACCCTTCCAATACATTGAGGCTTGCATACATCAATGGAAGGTTTCTCACTTCCAGCGATAGGTTGACATCACTGGCCTTCGACTGAAAGACTTTGTATGGTGTTTGACATCAAATCATCCATTCCCACCATGCAGAATGTATTGCAGTGCCTTGAGGATCATTAGCATTATCCATGATTTCTCTCGCATCTCTTAACAGTTTACATCATTGGCTAGTAATCAGACGGCGTCTTCCTGTTATAGACATTTTTGGGCACTTCAACCCCAATCATAAATGTCCATAAACTGAGGGCTCCTAAGTCCCTAAAAGTGTTGCTTCACTGCCTAAAGGAAAAAGGTCAGCTGATTACATCATCTCCCAGAAGTTCTCCACTAAAAACGGCTCATAAATGTTCAAAACTAGACCATACTGAAAACCCAGTGCAGAGGGTTTGATGCATATCACCTTCCCAGTGTACAAGGTGTGATGCATACTGAATGGTTCCTCTATAGGGTGTGATGGTCGGGAATGGACAAATGGCAGGGACAAAATGCGAGGTGGAAGATCATGGAATCTTCTAGAAGCTCCCCCTCTGACACTTGCCTCTATGTTTTCGACCAGGGATGAGTAAGAAATCACCATCCTCCAAGTGGAAGCAGGAACTATCAGAGAGAGGACACTAATCGAGACCCCAGAAGATGACTCACCTCCCTACAATCATCTATATATGGATCCCTCATCACAGAGATCCGGAGGCTGGAATCGTGTATCTTGTAGAGAAGTGTTGTTGGTTTTCCAATGTATATTCATAGTGTTGGGTGATCTAAGCTTTACTTGAGGTGAAGAAGGGATTTCTAGCTGGAGGATGATGTTGGGTCAGAACATATGGCTGTAATCCTCTTACTACTTTCCATCTTAATAAAGCTATTCAAGTTTTCCTCCATATTCTTGTATGTTTACTTATATATGCATTTGTATGGTTAACACACATCTAGTCCTGTGTTATTTATGAATATAGATCTTTGTTCTTCGATAGTAGTATGTTTCTATGATTCCACAGGTGATCTTTGTAGTTGGCCGGATGAAGACGAAGTGGCAAGCTCTATCAGGAAGGAGAGGAAATGAAGTGCAAGACTAAGGTCAGTCTCCTTTGTTCCACTCCTATATATTTTCATAAAGGAAAGCGAAAGTAGACTTTACTTGTTTGTTTCTAAGATAGCTACTAGTCTTAGTGGGAATAGCAACATCCGAGTGGACACTATTCCTGGTAAAAAAATGGCGATTCCACTTGGGAGAAACTAGATTGTTTGTTAGCCTATCTTTGTTTCTTTTATAAACTTATAGACGGAGCCTGAAGCCAAGCCAGCTAGCCTTTGAACTGCAATTGTTATACAAATGCAAATTAGAACAATGCTGCTTCAGTCTATCTCTGGGTTTTGTTTATGAATTAAAAAATCAATCTGCAAACAGTTTAAATGCCCTAAGTGGTGGCTCTAGTAACCTCCTTAGATCTACCCCTGTGATTTACAAATACTGAACATCACTTACTCGGCCTAAATCCCTGAACTGAATTGAAAGTTGTGAGTAAAAACTCGTTTAAAGTCTTGCACTGGTACCATCATAACCTGCCTTCAAGACAGTTTGTATGAATCACACTTCCCGAGTGCAGTAGGTACGCTGCATACTGAATTCACAGTGTGACAGGTGCGATGGTCAAGGAAGGTTAACTTTACCTTCAGACTTTGGTTTTTTCTTCACTGTTTTCAGTCCTATTCAGGAGTTTTTCTGTCTGTGGTCAGTGTATCTCTGTGAAAAACCCCTTCTCTTACATTATTCTGCCTCCATAGTGCAAAGAACTGTAAGTGTTTTTATGTATTGTGCGCCATTTTCAGTTCTCTTTTGCAAAAAAGTAGCATAGTCAAACTGTCGTTTCCTAATCTGAAAGCATCGTAGCTGTCATTTTTAGTTTTAGAAGACAATCCCATTATTCTTGATAGTCGATTATACAGTTATTATTGCATATGATTTGCATTAGTAGTTTTAAAGTGTCGAAAAGAAATTTTCATTTTGAAATCGCAAAGTGTCTCTCTTACCTTCACTTCATTTTGAAAAGAAATTTGTTGAGTATTGTCGCTTTGAAAAATAATTGAGATTTGCACATAGCTTTCTTATTATCATTCATACATTAAGAAGGCTAAAAACAAATACATGCATGTGCATTTGCATTTAGACTGCTTTGTTTGATTTAGGACAGTGCATTTAGCATGTGCTATGTGCTCTTTGCTGAAAGATTCTTAACTTTCTTTGCTTAGTAGCTAGGATTTTCATTGCCAAAAGAAGATTAAACGTTCATTTATCATCTTAGACTGCATTTTAGGAATTGTATACACGTCACGTGGTGAACCTGAAAGGAAATTTTTTAAGCAAGATCAACTTAAAATAAATTTAATGAATCTAACAATGCTTTGGAACCTAATGCAAAACATCTAGAGGTCTAGGCTAGAGACGTATTCCGGTGTCGTAAAACCTAGTAACTGTTGTTTTCATTGTTGGTTGGGTGGTTCCTCCACTCTGAGACGACAAGTGCCAGTACGAACTTGTGCTCCCACGTACCCTCGAGTATATTTTGGGAGATCATAATAGGCTGCACCCTTTATCCTTAGGAAGCTGTGTCTGTCGCCCTATCGATCGCAATGCACTGAACACAACATTCGGGAAGATTGACTGTCGTACCGTAAAAAGTATTCTGTAGTTTTGCAATTGGTTTGGTAATCCCCTCTACCTAGATCTCCAGAGAAGTCCATTTTTCTCCTTTTCAGAATCCTTAAAGGAAAAGGTCCTCTGAGCACTTGTCACTTCAGGCTCAATAAAAATCGAAGGCGACTAGAGTCATCTTTTGTTTTTTCTTGACTCTTTAAAATTGAAGAAACAAGTTGTGTCAAAGCGCCTAAATTTTATTTTAATCGGAATAACATCACAAATTCCCTCGTTGGTCTTTAGGTTGAGAAAATGGAGTCTACCAACCAAGGATTTCCCATTGGAGGAAATCCTAGTCCCTTCTCCTCTTTGGGAGATGTTGGTGCACCCCATAGCCACATTGTCACTTCCATGGTTGACAATTGGTTTTCCTTTCTGGCTCTTCTCTACCTATGTCGTTCAGAATCCCGTAATTCCTGAACAGTCAAGTCAGCAACTGGATGACACTAGAGTTGCCTCCCAACCTTCTACTTCGTTTAATTCTCCTTCTCCTCCTTCCTCTTTGCTTGATAAAGCTGATAAAGCTAAAAATCAAGTAACTAAGAAGAAGAAGAAGAAGAAGAAAGAGAAAAAGGAAAAGAAGGAAAAGGAACCCAAATCGAAGGGGGCAACCATGCATCCTCTAGCGAAAATCCTCACACCGCACCAACTAAACCTAAATCTCCTTGTGTCATTTGCAATGGATACCATTATCACTGAGATTGTCCCTGCATCCCGCAGATCTTAAGGGAATGGTATCCTCGTTTGCACAATCCGATGGCGTCAACCTCTGATGATCATGTCAAATGCACACCATCAACCAATGAAAGTGAAGCACCTGGATAGAAAAGGAATCCCAGATTTCCTTGTAAATTGTGTGAAGGCAATCATGTCATCCACCATTGTCGCTTCCTTGACGAATCTAAAAGAGTTTTGGATGACCACCCTGCTTCACCACTACGGCTTCCTCCTGGATGTAAAAAACTCTTGCCAAGTCCTCCATTGGTTGAAAATCCAGCTCGCCCGTTATTGTGGTCGGTCGAAGCGTCTATCATTGAAAATGAACCCTCTGAATCCATACCAGACAAAATTCGAAAGGTCGAGATGGAATTTGAACCGGTCTTGCCTTCAGAGTGTTCATCTTCGAATGATACCGTCACTGAAGAGAAAGAGAACGACACCATTCAAATTCTTTTCGTAAACACAGACTCCAATGAACTTGGGGGTAGTCCACCCATTCCCTTATTGCAGGAAGGAAGTTCATCAGAGTCATATCCAGCCATCTACTTGGTCCCACCATCAAGCAACCTAGTCATTTCCTTCGACTGGAATCTACTAGACAGACCCTGTTTACCAGCTAGTGTACCATTCAAAATCATTTTACAAGCTTACAAAATGGTCATGGCTGGTACCATCATTGATGAAGGGGCTTCTATGAGTATCCTTTCCTCAACTGCTTTGAAAGAGCTTAGTTCACCATCACTTTTGCTTGAAATGAGAAATCTTACAGGCTTCGACAAAGGAACCAATCGACGTTTAGGGATCCTTCCAAATGTGCCCATTACTTTGAGAAGGAAAACCGTTCACATGAACATAATGGTAGTTCAAGGACCCTTGGATTATAATCTACTCCTTGGACGCGACTATATTTATTGCATGGGAGCCATCATCTCCTCACTTTTTAGAGTAATGTGCTTTCCGCACGAAGGCAGAATGGTCAAGCTAGTGGACCAAATGTCATTCCCTGGTTCACACATCACAAATAGTCAAATACCATCCCTAAATGGTATTTTCATGCAAGGAATGTCTCATTGATCTCCAGTCCGTCCACCTGATGAGCGCGAGTGATTAAGGAGGATGTGACTGAAACCCAGGCGGCATGCACCCTGGTCTGTTTCGGCAGGGAAACCTTGGGTATAGAGTGTGTTTCCGCGTAGGATATATGACTAGTCTGACACACACGTCCTCACAGGAAAATGGGATTAGGCTGGAATAAGATACCTTCGTTAAAGTTATGTGAGTGGCATGTGTCTGCACCACTCACCATTGTCTATTTCGGTAGACATTGGCAAGGAAGCATTCGGTCCGCTTCGCGGGGAACTTTCATGGTAACCTGGGAATTTTTCACTATCCCTGGGTGCATGCAAACCTTTCCGCATGCAAGTGAAGAGTGACTATTAATTTTTTAAATTTGTAGGACCTCTAACCCTTTAAACCCGTAAGGTTAGTCGTTTCCTAGCTTGCATAAAGAAAGGATCCGAGGAAAAGCTTCAAAAGATGCAAGCCCCTTCAAAATGGCATCTTGAATGAGACATCCTTATTTTATGATTGGCGAGTAGTGTTACCGCAGGGTTCAAGCTCATTAAAAAATAAACCCCCCACGAGAATTTTTAGCACATAGTTCAAGCTCGTTAAAAAATAAACAAAAGTCATGAGCAAATGTTTCCCCCAGTGTTTAGGCTCATTAAAAAATGAACCGGTAAATAACCATTGTGATTGCCTCATCGCCAGCTTTTGAGCCCTGGTCATGTTCTCCTCATCACCTCCACTCTGTTTTTAGCCGATCATCCACCCCCATATGATTGTTTACCCCTTCGAGGAACATCTGCGAAGAGTGATTATATTAGCCATCCTTGTGACACTGTCGTGATTGGAGAATTCCAAATCTTACCTGGAATCAGCTGCTACCTGAAACCATCACTCGTTCCTCGAAAATGAGTCACCTTTAAGCTCTTTTCAACTGACTCGTAAAATATGAAAAGGTTGCCGATCGATTCGCCTCTCTGGCTCGTTAAATTTATTGGAAGTGATATCCCTCGTCTAGATTTTAATCTTTTTGGATCTGAGGGATTATTACACAAAACGATCGAGCACTTGTCTTGTTCAGCTCGTTAAGACTATCGAAAATTCATCCCTTTTGTATTATTTTATGGTTTTTTGGACTTAAGGGTTACATGACGAAAAAGAATCGTTGGAGTCTCCTTTCCGTTCCTTTCAGACTCTCTAAAATTGAAAGGGACCGAGTTATCTTTGTCGTTAAACTCGTTAAAACTGAATATCGACAAATTCGTCCAAATGGACGAGAATGAGTTTCACTGTCACTAGGCTCGCTAAAATATAGCGACAGGTTCACCCAAAGGGCGGATTATAGAACAAGCATATCTTATCCTCCTCAAGCTTGACAAAAATAAAGAGGTACTAGTTAGCAATGACTGGGGAAAATTGGGAAGAAAACTTGAAAAAGCTTTATTGGTAGAAAGTTGCTCTTGAACATGACACTTTCCTTCCGCATCCAAGTTGTGTTGGGTTGTTCCATTCACTGGTCATCACCATTGGTCCATCACACCATCCATATTTGGGGTTAACGCTACCAATCCATCATCAATTTCACGGATATGTTCAAGAGAAGTCATTCAGACAATTCGCCTATGTCTCACCCACTGCAATACATTCATGCTCCATTCCTTCATGACCGCCACCCTGAACCCTGTATCGTCAGATTGTTTTCACCTCAAAAATCATTTGCTTCGTTCCATGTTGTTGATGTGGGATTCATTAAGGCCCTCCTACGACGAGTCACTTCTTGTCAACCTCAGCTCATTATCCAAGAAGTTGACTTAGGAACAACCTTTGCAGTACTTTGAGGCTTGCATGCCTCAATGGCAAGTTCCTCACTTTCGGTGATAGGTTTACAACAATGGCCTTCGACCGAGAGATTTTACGTGGTGTTCAATGCCAAGTCCTTTTTCACACCACGTGAATTGTACTATAGTACCTTGAGGGTCATTGACATTATTGGTGATTCCTCTCGTGCCTGTTAACAGCTTACATCATTGGCTGGTAATCAGGTGATGTCTTTCCATGTTCGACTCCAGAACATTTTTCACATGGATTGACTCGTACACCAAGTCAAGATTGAACACGTTTCAAAGACCCCGGATCTAGTTTCATCCATCCGGGCTGCGATATATTCAGGAATATAAAGACATCAAGTGTACATAATTTCCAAACAGATGATCATCCAAATCAAAGGATGATGAGTCCAAATCATCAGTCTGCCACACAGACGATTGTCTGTCCTATGTACATAAAAATGAATTTATAAAGCTGAGCATGGGAATGCTCGCCTCAGCTAGATCATGAAAAAATGTTGTCAAAATAATGTATTGTATTGTATCTTATTAGAGGTCGCCTCCCAGCTCGAAAAAACTTCGGATCCTCATAGTAAAGGATTTCACCAAACATAAAAAAGATTAAAGACCTCATGCTTTAGGGGGAAACTGTTATAGACATTTTTGGGCACTTCAACCCCAATCATAAATGTCCATAAAATGAGGGCTCATAAGTCCCTAAAAGTGTTGCTTCACTGCCTAAAGGAACAAGGTCAGCTGATTACATCATATCCCATAAGTTCTCCACTAAAAACTGCTCATAAATGGTCAAAATTGGACCATACTGAAAACCCAGTGCAGAGAGTGCGATGCATATCACCTTCCTAGTGTACAAGGTGCAATGCATACTGAATGGTTCCTCTGTAGGGTGCGATGGTCGGGAATGGACAAATGGTAGGGACAAAATGCGAGGTGGAAGATCATGGAATCTTCCAGAAGCTTCCCCTCTGACACTTGCCTCTTTGTTTTTGACCAGGGATGAGTAAGAGATCACCGTTCTCCAAGTGGATGCAGGAACTATCAGAGAGAGGACACTAATCAAGACCACAGAAGATGACTCACCTCCCTACAATCATCTATATATGGATCACTCATCACAGAGATCCAGAGGCTGGAATCTTATATCTTGTAGAGAAGTGTTGCTGGTTTTCCGGTGTATATTCATAGTGTTGGGTGATCTAAGCTTTACTTGAGGTGAAGAAGGGCTTTCTAGCTGGAGGATGATGCTGGGTCAGAACATATGGTTGTAATCCTCTTGCTACTTTTCATCTTAATAAAGCTATTCAAGTTTTCCTCCATATTCTTATATGTTTACTTATATATGCATTTGTATGGTTAACACACATCTCGTCTTGTGTTATTTATGAATATATATCTTTGTTCTTCGATAGTAGTATGTTGCTGTGATTCCATAGGTGCTCTTTGAAGCTGGGTAGATGAAGAAGAAGCGACAAAGCTCTATCAGGAAGGAGAGGAAATCAAGCGCAAGACTAAGGTTGGTCTCCTTTGTTCTACTCCTATCTATTTTCATAAAGGAAAGCGAAAGTAGACTTTACTTGTCCGTTTCTAAGATAGCTACCAGTCTTAATTGGAATAGCAGCATCCGAGTGGACACTATTCCCGATAACACTTCCCATGTTCAACTTTAGATCATATATTCACATGGTTTGAGTCATACTTGAGTGAATGATTGAATGAGATAGAAGACCCTGGATATAGTTTTATCCATCTAGAGGGTGATTTCAGGATTACTAAATCATATGTACAATGGCTTTACATTGATGGTCATTTTGATCATGGGTCTATATCTGTAGACGATTATCTATGTACATGTAACGAAAGTTTATATGTTGAGCATGGGTATGCCCTCCCTCAGAAATTCATGTAAAAAATAAAAATGATGATATATGTATTGTAATTGATGTAGGTCACCTTCCACTTTGAAACCTCCTCATCACATCGTAAATCATTTCATTTGGCATTTGCATTTTTTGAATTCATGCTTTAGGGGGTAGTTGTTTTAGATCCATTTGGGAACATCACTCCCATCACCCAGATTAGTGTTTTAGGGATCATCAAACCCTAATTTAATTTGCTACATGCCCTAAATAAGTCACCCTTTTGAATGTCTCCTTCCCAGACAGTTTCATGACTTGAAGACATCCTAAAATGACCTCTAGAGGGACTAGCGTAGTTAGGCCCATGTAAGGGTGTGATGCAGAGTAGTTGAGTCAATTCCAAGGTGCTCCGTAGAGCACTTAGGCCCTCTTTCACCTGCGCTGGGTGAGATTGAGTGAAATTCACATAGGTTTTAGGGAATATTATTATCTCGTGGAGTCATATAGAAGTTTCCCTCACTTATCAACTTCTACGAGCTCAAATATGGATGAGGAATGAGTTAAGATGCAACTTGTCCTCTCATATCTTCCTCCATGGAACTAATTCTAAGTATGGAAGGCTATTCAATATGATTATTTATGACATAACCTCCTTCATCCTCCTATAAATTGAACACTCATCTAACTGATCAGGGGCTGGACTATGTTGAATTGTAAGGAGATAATGTTGCTATGAGAATTGGCTTTGAGACAAGTATTGTTATGCTACAAGTTTGTCATGCTTTTGATGTGATGTGGATGGGATCCAAGTTGGAGGAATGACATTACATCAGACATGATGGTTGTAATTCCTTGTTCTATTCAATAAAGTACTTGAACCTTTTTCCCATATTTTTGTATTTGTATATGATGCTTAAATGTGTGAATGTATTTGCTTCCATTTACTTGTATTCAATAGATCTTTTGCTTTGATCGGTTCTTTGTCTTTTGTTTGTGTTTACAGGTACTTCTCAAGTGTCTTAAGTATGGGAAGGAGCGATAGGATCGATACAAAGGAGACAAGACAAAAGCAGAACTACAAGTAGGTCTTCTCATCTTCTTTGTCTTATATATTGCTTATAGGAAAAGGCTAAAGTTCTTTAAACTGTTGTTCTAGATATGGCTACTTATCTAGGGAATTAGTATTTATATGTAGACACCAAATTCTCCAAAACAGACACATACTAACTCGTCAAGAAAATTTACACAAACTTAACCAACAATGAATATACATGAAAACGCCATTATATGCACATTCCCCAACTATAAACAGTGAAGTGTATGTGACCGTGATCCAAAAGTGTCATTTTCCAATAAGAAAGGTGTTGTGACCATGAAATGCATATATGGATATTAAAATCAATGTGATGTCACTTATGAAATATTAAGAACACTAAAATCATATGAATCAACACAAAATGACACTTGAAAACCAAGGAAACAATTGATACAATAGTGAGGTAGGCTCCAAAATTCAAATGTATCAAATTTTTGGAGGGTGTTGTAGTAGCAACAATACCTGGTGACACCTTGGACGAACTTTCAATTTCTTGGCAGGGAGTAGTTTTTAGCTAAGCATTGGAACTTCATAAATAATTGATTTTCCCAACTTCTCCATTTCAATTTGTCTTCACACATAGCATGTTACTCATCTCTACTTGGTTGAAAACATACAGAGATATACCATATCACAATTGTTTCGATTTTGTGAAGGGTATGGTGTGTGACAAATTTAATATGTTAACAGTCTATATTTTTCATCTCTGGTGTTTATTCACTACTAGCAGGCCTGGATAGTACCTCGATAGAGTCACTTGATGAGCATAAGGATTGCTTCACTACTAGTGAGCCTGGTCAGTACCTCGGTGAAGTCGCTTGCTTCACCTCCCTACATAAGAAGCCTTTCCCTTCTTTAAACCTTATTTATTTATTTGTTTAATATAGCTATGCATCAAAACTTAATACTTTCAATGGGCAGAAGAGGGATCCTAACTGATTAAGAGAAAAGGTGGTTTCCCCTTTTGAGGTTTCTCACTTTAGATTTTCCCTTTATGCCTTTTTTACTATATTCGACAAGAATTAATAGACAAGTAGACATATACGAAGTTGAGGGGTTTAGGTGCTAGGATAAATTTGGATCTAATAGGTTCCCTCAAGTTTCTCCTATTCGATGAGTTGTATTTTTCATCTGAATAAGCGTAAAAATATAACCAAGCATTGAAATTGTCACATTCTCCTTTGATTTCACTAAAACATTCTTAGGCCATTCGGTTTTACACACATGTCTTATTTATGTACAATGACCGAAATAAGATATGAAATGACATGATTGATAAGGACGTAAAATATATGACACTTATAACTAACAATACAAAACAAAAAAATAAAGAAAAAACACAAAACGACATGTACTGGAAGTGCAGCTTGTAGTTTCTACTGAAAATAGTGTTTTAGGTCTCGATCATTTATGGGTAGGGTGTCAATCTTCACATCAAAAAAATTGACCTTAAAAGAATTATGGCTGACTTTTACTGCAATTATGCATGGTCTAATCCACAATGGTTGAAACGTTGTACGTTTACCTTTTTCTTCATCCAGTTTATCCCATCTCAAAACTAGGTTGCCCACATCAAATCTCTTCTCTCCTATGGATTTCCTATCAGTTTTGATGAACAACAAATAGCTTCTTGGCTTCGATTCACTCTTTCTTGAGTTTTAGTAATGTTTTTATGCTATTATGAACCAGTAGTAAGGGTTTCAATTATCACTTCTGAGAGAGTTGCAAAGATGGAAGGTACAATTTCGGAGGCAATATAACTTCTTTACTATATAGAAGAAAGTAAGGTGAGGTCGTTAGGGAAGGCTTGTGAGTAACATGGTCAGCCCATACTTCATTAGTGAAAGTCATGCCAACTCCTCGTTTTAGAGAATATGGTCTCCTTGATGATGCAAATATGATTTTAGTTTGTGGATTCAACTAGACCATTCCCCTTGGGATAATAGTTAGATGCATGCTTGAGAAAAATATCATTTTTCAATGCAAAATCATAAAACTTTAATGATTAAAAGTAGGTTACATTATCAAAGAAAAATTATGTAGGAACGCCAAACCTCCTCAGCATATTATGTTGTACAAAGTGACCTTCTTCCAACCACCTAGTGAAATAATATCTAGATTTGACGATATACTGGTGTTTCCTTCATGAATGTGGGAGAATTTCTTCGATAAAATCAAGGGCCAATTGTTGGAATGGTTCTTTGACTGCTACTAGGAGCATTGGGCAGCTAACCTTCAATCACGACTGACATATTTTAAATAGCTTGGAATTTTTGGACATAGTCATGCACATACTTAAAAAGAGTTAGCCAATAATAATCGACCTTCATGAATTTGTTTATTTAGTGTCACCCACATAGTGGCCACTTGCTGGTCCATCGTGCAAATCATTCAAAACCTTCTAAGTATCTTGTGGCTCAAGGCACCTTAACAAAACTCCATTATGGTACTTCTGAATAAGAACTCCATGGACAAGTTGATATGATAGAACTTTTAAATATATTTCCCTTTTCTGTTTACTTGATAAGCGCGAGGGAAAGGTGCCATGTTAGAAAAATTGTTGTATCTCTGAATATCAAGGTGTTGTGGATGTGGACTAAGGAACACTATCTACATTTTACATTTATCTTTCTTGTTTCCATTCTAATAGATCTTGTTCAGGAGCATTCGTTTCTTTGACTATTAGCTTGCATAGTTCATGACCCTTTATAGTATGAACTAGTTTGAATTATAGATCATATACTTGTAGGCACATCACCCAATTAGCTCTTTTCTCACCCAGTTTTTGTTGCACAAGAAATACTCTTGTTGTTGGGTGAGGCACAAATACAGTGGTGTGAGATTTCAATAAGTAGGGAGTAAAATACTTCATTGCCTTGTATATTGCGTATGATTTTTTTTATGGCAGGGTAATTTAAGCCTAGTCCTTGTAGACTAGCACTCATAAGAGAGATAGGTTTCTCATTTCCTTCATCATCCTTCCAAGTTAATTCAGTGGTAGTTGAAAAATACAAATAAAATGTATAAAGAATAAAAATATTTGTTGTAATATGGACTAAAAAGTGTGGGCACATCGATAATAACCTATTTAATCTAAGCAAGAGCATATGTTGCATCATTCCTAACCTCTCCTGTATAGGTTTCACTAAGGGTAAATTTTAAGAACCAGCATAAATTTATATGTATAATAAATGGGTGAATCCTCATGATACATACAAAAGATGGGAGGCGATTTTATCAATAATATAATATGTATATATAACTTTTTTGGTGAATCTCTCACTAGATTATATTATCTTGTAAAGTCATGGCACGTCTTTCACTGAATTATAAAATCTTGTAAGACCTTGGCAAATCTTTCACTGAATAATAAAACATTGTGAAGTCTTAGTGAATGTTTTCTTAAAGTATGAAACCATATACGATAATAAGAAAACATACTCATAAAACTGTAATATACTAACATACATGTTTGGAAAAGAGAAACATGTTTTTTCTTGCTACAAAAAATGTTGCAATTTTCAGCGGTCGTGTTTGTCAAGGTTCTTAGTGTACACTCTTTCATATCCTTCTATTAGTTTTGATAATATTCCACAACAAATTTCTTGTAGGTTTTGATCTTGACCACCACTTCTATCGAGGTAGGAAAGATTAATCTTTTCTCTACCCCTCTTGTCAAACTATCAAATTTGTTTCTTATTCCATAGACTCCAGCTATAAGATATAAAAAAACACATCAAGTTTGTTTACCCCAACACTCCAACAAGTAGCAAGCCCCAACTATATAATATAAGAAAGAAGTAGGTACCAAAAAGGCTTGAAGGGGATCTAATGGAAATAAGTGACTATTGTTGGAAGCCTTCCAATCAATATATAAATGTAGATTTCTTATTATTTTAATTGGAAATCTTCAATTAAATAATAAAATTTAATTACGTCTCTCCCAATATAAATTTCTTATTAGCATAATTCACTACTCTAATGGAAAGAAGTTACCATTTTCAAATCCCTCCAATCAACATATAAATGTAGATTTATCATTACTTTAACTAGAACTAAATAATAAAATTTAATTATGTCTCTCCCAATCTAAATTTATTATTAACATAATTCACTACTTTCGTACGTGTTGCATTTTTAATAGTGTTGTAGTATGTGGATTAACTTGCTTTTTGGTGCACAATCTCAGCCTTTTAGGACAATATGGTGGAGTCACCCAACCCCTACATATCATTATGACAAACTAAGAATAATAGAGAAGATGAAAGGTTGTACAAACCAGAATATTTTCAAACAACTACCTTAAATTTTCATAAAGATATCATGTTGAGAACGTTTGAAAAATGGTGGGGAATCTGGGCAGCAACTATCTCTCTTCTCCGAGGGTGATGTGGAAAGAGTGATAACATTTCACTATTTTTAATTTTGTTTTTGTTAAATCAGAAAAAACCAATATTAATAGAGATATTGTTATTTTTTACTAAAGTTTTTTGAAGTGACTAAATGTAGCTTTAACAATTCACCTTAAGATGTTTTTTACAATATAATTTCGTATGTCTATCAAGTATCTTCATTATCATAAAAACCAACCTATATCCATCTTACCTCCACATCCACCACTCTTACAAGGATGAAATGTATTTATATTATCATAAAAACAAACCTATATCCATCTTACCTCCACATCCACCACTCTTGCAGGGATGAAATATATTTATCCCTCTCAGCGCTTGGTAGACTCGAATTAAGATGGATCTAAGGTGATAGAATTTCCCCTTTAAATAGTCAATGTTCACATGAATACCGTGGGTTCTCATAAATGTGGAGCTTAAAAACTATTATTAGTAATTTATAAAAATTGACCTACCAGGCCCCAAGAGGGATCAAATATTTTTTCACTCTATGCTAGTTTTCATATCACGATATTTGATCCCTCTCGGCACTAAGTAGATCCAGAGTAAACATGGATCTATGTTTGTTTAATTCCGCCTTTTAAATAGGCTACATTCCAAGTGAATACCATGGGTTATTACCATGTGCCATATTTATTTTTACTAATACTAATATCAGGTTTAATAAAAAAAAATTGCATGGTATTAATAATAATTTGGACCATGGTATTTGCCCCATAGACTTCACCTAAATATAACGCATTTTTTGAGTGACCTTAAATCTAAGGTGAATCATGGAGTAAATACAAAAAAAAATGTTTTATTTATTTACCATACCTCGAGTTTATTTCTAATTTTATTAATTTACCATACCTCTTTTATAAATATGGTATTTGGCCCATAGGTTTGACTTAAATAAAACCTCTTTTTTGAGTCTTTTTAAATAGAAAGAGAGTTATGGACTAAATATAAAAAGAGGTTTTATTTATTTACCAGACCTCTAGTTTATTTATATTTTTATTTATTTACCATACCTTTAGAGTATGTATAAAAATAGGTTTTATTTATTTACCATACCTCCACTTTATTTTTATTTTTATTTATTTACACCCTTCCGTGTTTGTAAATATAAGGTGACTTATGGAGTAAATATAAAGAAAGGTTTTATTTATTTACCATAAGTCTAGTTTATTTATATTTTTATTAATTTACCATACCTCTATTATAAATGTGGTATTTGGCCCATAGAATTCACTTAAATAAAACCTCTTCTTTCAGCCTTCTTAACTAGAAAGAGGGTTATGGACTAAATATAAACAGAGTTTTTATTTTTTACCATAACTCTAGTTTACTTATATTTTCATTTATTTACCATATCTTTGGAATAAGTATAAAAAAAGGTTTTATTTATTTACCATACCTCCACTTTATTTATATTTTTATTTATTGGGACCAAATAGAGCCTGCGAAACTACCTCCCAAACTAGAAAATGGGTGATTGCAAACAAATTTAACATTGCAAAGCAGAAAATTGGGTGACTATAATGGAATATAACCTCCCAAACCAGGCGAACCGAGTCAAATGAGTCTTTTCATAGTTAATCACCCATTTTCTGGGGCTAAAATGAAGAAAATAATTATTTTTAAGTAAACATTAGGCTAAATATATGAAATGGGTGTTTTATAAAACTTTGGCCGCTCTAAAATGAAAACCCCCTTAAACTTCACCCTTGGGCTAAAATTCGCTCCTAAAATTTACCATGGTTTCACTATTTGTGCATAATTATAGATGAATTTTCTAAGGAAATTTATTTTCCCTAAAAAGACTACATCGATTTTTAATTCACTAAGAATGGAATCTGTGTGATATCCTTAACGATATCAGGGTGAATCATAATTCCTCTCTTTGTTATGATGTTCCCTAACAATATCCCTTCATACACACCAAAGATTCTCTTCTTGGGATTTAGTGAAATCCCATAATTCTGAAACCACTCAAATATTTGCTCATAATTCCTCTCTTTGCTATGATGTGCCCTAACAAGATCCTTTCAGACACACCAAATATTCTCTTCTTGGTATTAAGTCAAATCCCATACTTCCAACACTGCTTGAATATCTGCTTTAGATGACGTACATGATTTGACCTTTTGCTAGAAAATATAGTGACATCATCCAAATAGAAAACAATTCGCTGACCTATAATTCGATGAAATGTGATGTCCATCACTATTTGAAAGGTTGCACCAACATTGATTAGCCCAAATGACATTATTTTGAACATGAACGTAGTTTTCAACCTATTTGGATCTTCTACTAGAACTTGATTATAGCCTTAAACCCCATCTAATAGTGAAAAAATTTCAAACCCAAAAACTATCTTCAGTATCTACTCCATGGATGGAACCTGATACTTGTCTTTATTAAAAGATCGGTTAACATTCCAGAATTTAACACATAGGCATATTTCACCAAAATTCTTTCTTACTGGGACCAAGTTCGAAACCCACATGGAATGTCTCACTTTAAAAATGATCTGGGCATCCAACAACTTTGTCAATTCCTTCTAAATAAGGGGCTCTAGTGTCGAATACATTTTTCATAGCTTCTGTTGCAAGGGTTTCACCCCTTCTTTTATAGGAATCACATGTTATAGGATGTGGGTATCATAAGGCTTTAAATCATCATATGTCATAGAGAACACATCCCAATATTGCTTGAGTAAATGAATAAATGATTGTTGCTCCTACATGAAGTAATAACTACTATTATTGACATACTTCAAACGTTGTGGGGTTCCCATATTGACTTGTTCAAATGCCATCTTGGAAATATGAGCTTCTATGTTTGTTCGCCCTCTAAACCAGTTCTACAAGTCATATATTTTCTCCATGAACACCATACAGTTTGGTATAGTGTTCCTTTTAGATGCTTGAGATGATTTTTGCGTAGCCTGCTTTTTCTCATCCTCCTTTATGGAACAATCCTTAAATACATCAGCATTCTCCATAAAGTGTAGTATATATTGGTCATCATTCAAAATGTGTAAGGTAGTGATAGTGTCGAGCAATGATGGTTTATATAAAATTTCAATAGAAAAACAATCTTTCAATGACAGCATCTTAGCAACATTTTTTGCTAATGTGTATGTTGTTGTTTTCTGAATTCTTGGAACAAAAACAATATTGAAATCTTAAAAATGATTTATCAAAGGCCATACCTCCTATTGGTAGTTTTTGAGATGAGGTGAAACAAAATGTATAGTATCTCATACCTGAAGAGCGACTACCTCGAAGTCAATGATTTTCTTAAGAAACTCTACCTTCGGGTCTCTAGCTTTCCTCAATCCAAGTATGATTGCTTCATATTATGCAGTATTATTAGCTTACTCAAACCCCAGAGAAAATGAAAGTACACATTTCTTGTTTTGCGGGTCTGTCAAGACACAACCTGCTACAAAACAGTCATGCGTTTTAGAACCATAAAATTAAAGAGTCAAAAATTTACAAGCTACTAAGATATTTCCTGTACAATTGCTAATATTATTAATAGTAATGCTATATATATATATATATATATATATATACATATATATACATATATAGTACATAAGTCATTTGCACCAATCGTACAGGAAGGAAGGAGCTCCAGTTGTGTATCTGGTGGATCTAGAGAAGGTTGTGCCAGATATCACCCAAGATCTATTTCCAAAATGAAATTACCAAAAATTAGATAAGTGAAAGTGGCCAACTCATTTTTCCCTCTAAATGATGTAACAATTTATTTCATGTAAGGTTTTTTTTGTTAGGATATTTCGACACATAGGAAATAGTTAAGTTCAACTTGGTCTAGTATAGAGTTAGGTATAGACTTAGGTAAAGTGTGTTTCTTTACCATTGTACATTTTGTAACTTACAATTCGACGGTCACAATATGTAGTGATCCGACGGTTCATTCTCTCCTCGGTATTACCGACACTTGATCCGTGGCTTGACACCCGATTGGTCCATGAATTCTATTTAAAGCGCATGGAGGGTCATTTGTAGGTTCACCGTGCATGAGAGAAGCTTATGTCAATTTTCATTCTTTTATTAATAAATTGCCTGTAGTAGCCACGTTGGCGCAGGCCGTGGACTGTTTCCCTCTCTGAGGGTTTTAACCACGTCAAAATACTGGTGTATTGATCTGTGATCTGTTTTGAGCGGTGTCCTTTTGCTGTTCTATCTGAGGAACTTACCCTGTAAATTCCTACAAAACCCCAGTGCGCCGTGCGCCTCACCCAATGCGCCGCGCACGTGCAATTTTCCACTACGCTTTGGTGCCTGATGCGCCGCGCGCCTCTGATGCTTCACGCGCCCAACCTGATGCGCCGCGTGCCTTGCAAATGCTCCAACTTGCATGCCAATTCACAAAATCACTTTGGAATGGTGCTCTTCACTCTTGGTATGTGGAATGGGTTGGAAATGATGTGAAATATCTTCATATAGACTCCCTTTTGATTTTTTCTTGGTCCATAACCCATTTTCTTATGTTTTGTCGCTGACACTTTTTCAGAATTAATAGACTCTGACCTTTTTGATTTCCTCTTCAAATTTGGTTGAAATAATGATTTTCTTTGATAATTTTTTGCAGGGATAGCTGTGATATGCTCTGGCAAAGGAGACCAAGGCTACGCTTGGACGTTTCAAGAATTGAAATTTTTGAAATTTTTTTACAAAAATGAGATGATGACTTATCTTCAAAACAGAGTTTTGAAGAGAAGTCATACTTTATCTGTACAATGATGAAAATTATTGAAGTGACTATCTATCAAAGACATCCCTCTGGCTTGCTGGTCTTTTTGGACTTTGCAAAACAAAATGACCCAACCCTAGACCTAAGACCTAAACTTTTGCAAAAATGACCTTTGAAGCTTTATGAATAGACCTGAACCAGCAGTGCCAAGCATGAGGGGAATGAGTGACACAAACCATTCCGTCAGAGTTATGGCATGCCTAACGAAATGCAACTGATCAAAACTGATGGGACACCTAAACATGAAATGTAGAAAGAGATTTCATCTTTGACAGAGGGATAACTAGACCAACTCTAACACAACGCTTCTGTCCTCCATGTTGATTCCAATTTTAACAACCATCTTCTTCAATTCTTCATTTTGAGTGGTTAAAGCTCTAAAGTTTTCTTTTTATAATTTCAACTGGTTAACCATTTTTTCTAACAAACCTTCATCTTTGCTAGTAGCCAAAGAATACTTTTCAAATCACTATAAATTAGTTCACCAACCTACCTATGCAAATTGATTTTGTCAGGTAGAGGGATTTCTCTAGCATCAACTGTCAAATTGACAGTCTTGAAACCTGATGAATATGACACAAAAAAGAAGAAGGGCGAGAGAAAGCTAATTTGAGTTAATTCCTCTCCAAATCCATATCATAAAGCAGTCTAGTTTGATAATATGAGATGATCTGAGCCTCCAACTGAGATTCCATGCTTTCTTTAACCTTCCTGTTCTTTTCTTCAAGATGAGAATATAGTTGCTTTATCATGGACATAGGGCTTTGGCTAGTCTCTTCTAAAACAAGAGAAGATGTTGTACAAACAAATTTTCCTAATTGTAACTGAAAACCTGATGTAGATGATGATATGTCACCCTCAGAGAATTTAGTTCTTTTAAAAGTTCTGTCTGTTTCCTCTTCTAGATCAATGACATCTTCACTATCTCTCTTTCAATTCTTCTCACTTTGATGAGGAATTTCAATTTCCACTCTAGTCAAACTAGTTTGTCCTCCATTATCTAATTTCTCCACTTCTGGTCGAGCTTCATGTATAAAGGGAGCACAATAATTTTCCACCCTCCTATTTGAAATAATATGATGTGGACCATATGCCCACTTTTCACCCAGCTGCAAATTCATATCTTCAAGTGCTTTATGGACTTCTCCTACAATTTGTCTGTTATTCACAATGAAAGGTCCCACTGTCTTTCGCAATTTAAATAAATTCTCCTTCTTTGTTGGCACAAAATGTACTTGATCCACATTCAAACTCTTCATGATGAACTCCAATGAAAATAGTTCACAGGAACAAACGTTGGGAGCCTATAGGGGGCCACTTCTGCTCCATATAATCTAATCTCTGAATAATCTTCAAATTGAAACTAATCACCTACTTTAACATCTTTATTGAGCTGAAGGAAAAGATGATCTTTTGGTAGAAAGCAAGGTGGAGGAGAACTGTTTAATATTGAGTGAAAAACTGATAGAAAAGAAGTAATAAAGTACATTAAACCT
This sequence comes from Pinus taeda, assembly GCA_000404065.3. NCBI lineage: Eukaryota > Viridiplantae > Streptophyta > Pinopsida > Pinales > Pinaceae > Pinus > Pinus taeda. Next base: position 45,048 of record APFE030836950.1, read on the forward strand.
TGGTTATTTGTAGTACTTCTTACCACATCGGTCCAAAATACTACTAATTTCTTGTTCTTGCGACATTCCATGATATTCAACCCTAGGTGCATGAATTTTTCGACATGAGTGTACAAGATGAGGTAGGTAACAAGAGAACGAGATCTAAAGCAAAAAGTGAGAGGAAGATCTATCAATTGGGAATGAACCATTTTCTACCAGAAAACAGGTATTTCAAAAACTGTTTCTAGGTTCATGATCAAACTAAACATTCCTAAAATGGCTTTATCCAAGTTTTTGTATCCTCGCTTCCTAAAATTTTATCCATAATTTGTAGGATAGGTCTAAATTATTCAGCAAAAGTGTCTAAAGTAAAATTAGTAGGCTCCATAGGTAGATGCTTCCCAACGGGCATTAAAAATAAATTCAATTGAGCATAATTAAAAGCAGACAAATCTTGAAAAGCAGAAAACATAGTCTCTTTTGAAAAAGTGGTGTAAGAACTTATTGATGGAAAACATAAAGATTGCTGAATTAATAGGGGAGACACTTGAAAAATATTTTCACCTAATAGGTTCATGATAAAACATTTTTTAGGATAAAGGGAAGAGACCAGCCAATATATAAATTCTGGAAACATATGGGTTTGAGCAATCATGGCATCTAAAACCCCTAACCTTACAATAACAATATAAACAGGAGACTCAGTTTGGGTAAGAAGAATATGATGATAAATTTCCATATAATCAATGGAGAAAAATGGGTCAAAAATGTCTCTTTCAGTATCCATCAATGGAATATGGAAAGTGGAACTTGTTAAAGCAATTTTTTTTCGATATTTTGATACTTCTGGATGCCAAGACTTTGCGCAAATATCTGAATAGTGGCGAGTGATACTGATTAGAGCTGTAACCTATAAAATTGAGTCCACAAAAGAAGGAGCAGAGGACAATGGTGGATAGAATGAATAATAGAATGGGGTTTATAGTGGAAACAAAGTAACGAGTGGGAAAACGTAATTAATGACAATCGTGGGAAATTTGAATTAATGACTTGGCGACAAGATAGATGAGGTGATGGTTGATGTGGATGATGAGGTGGTGGAAGAGTATGATGAGATGTGGTGGTTGTGGAATGGAAGAACATACAAATCATAATCATGCTTGCTTTCCGATGTAACACACTTGCTTGCCGACATAATACAGGGGCAGACTCTCGTACAGAAGAAACCTAATGGAGTTCCCTCGCAACCATTATGATTCATTGATCTGTGGATGGATCAAATGTTTAAAATTATTTACTGGGGGACTGGGAGAGCTAACTGTCAGGCATGTAGTGCCATCAGGTTTGCTCCATCCGATGGGCCCCACTACCATTCCTCATTGAGCTCAAAAACTTTCTTGATATTTAAACTTCCTACTTTGTTATTGCTGACTAGGGACTCGCCTAGTTTACACTTAAGGCTCCATTAAGATTTAAGTAATGTAGTTTAATCCACCATCATACATTAATCATCTAACATCAATTTTTTTTTTTTTGTTTTATTTTTCTTTTGATTTTATTTTTGAAGAAAAATATATACATTTCTTCTAAACACAAATAAAATTAAAATAAGCTACAATAGAAGGGACCTACAACATCAAGGCTATATGCTTGTAAGGATTTTCTCTAGTTTTATGAATATAAAATAAATTGTTCTTTCTCAATTGCATCTTCATTGATTTAGTTTGTAGGTTTTCTTGATCAACTACATGGATTTTGGTTGCATATTGATCAGTTTACGCTATATATTTGGTTAATTGGTCTATTTATCTCTTTGATTATATTTTGTATGCTTTGATCTCTTGTTTGTCTCTGTCTTTGAAAATATCTTTCAAGATGGTATGGAGAAGTTGTCAGGAGCAACGAGATGACATCTAGAGCATCAAGGAGTGAATGGTCGAAGTATTTGAGGGACTTCATTAATCGTTTCGTCAAATCCATAAGAGGCCTCTATCATTCTATTTTCTTTTAGTCAATGAGAGTCTAGAGAAAGGTAGTAGTTCCTGTGTGTTTGTTACTAGGGTTCTTTGAAGTCTAAGGAGATCACTCTTGTTTGGAAGTGGGGTTTGTCCACATAACATGTAGGTGTTGGATTTGTGTTATTGGATCAATTTTTCTAGAAGCCTATGGGAGCCATTTGGAGGACTTTTCTTAATGGTTGAAAGTCCCTCCTAGGAGAAGATGTTGCAATGAGTGTATTGGGCATCATTGGTTTGTTGGAGGGAAACATGTTGATAGCCTAAAGTAGCCCTAGAGCAACATACAGGAAGGACATTGGTTGTTGCGTGATTGGGTGAAGTTTGGAGCCTAATGTGTAGCTCTTTGATGGATGAAAGAGGCTACTAGATTAGCAGTTTGGAGCTCAAGTATTGGCAGCCTAGAAGAGCAGATTGGATCAACCCATGTTCATAGCAGCAAAAGCTACTTGTAGCAGTGATAGGTAGCAACCCTCCTAGAGACTCTATGTTTTTTCTCTTGATGGACTAAGGGGCAGCTAGAGAGTATAATGAGAGCGAAGGACTAACAGGACAAGATACGAGATAGAGACTGCAATGATATTTCCATTGTATCTTGTATTCCATAGACTATTGTATTATTCAGATTGGTTTAATATGATGAAGATTGGATTTTACATTATTGTACAATATTTTGTTAAAAATTCTATATACTAGTGAATATATGATTTATTTCTTTATATTTTCCACTATGAAGAGTAGTTCTGTTTGAGATTCTTGGTTTTATAGCATTAAAGATTCTAAGATTCAAACCTATACCCAAGATCATGGAAATTCAACATGGTATCAGAGTGTGTTTGAGCTAATTTGGAAGACAGTGAACATCAGAGTGAACAAAAAAGTACAACTTAAGAGGGAGTTGGTCACATTGTAAGTAACAATTTCCAAGTTGTAGGCTTGTCTCCTATATGAGGACAAGTTAGAGGGGCTGTCCAACTATAGTCCATGGAAGGAAAGGATTAACTTGGTTGTAGGTCAACAAGATCTGGGAGTTCGTGGAGAAAGCCATTGAGAATCAAACTGACTTGAAGGAGCTAGAAGTGTACAAGGATTTGGATATGAGTGTGATATTGATCATCCTTGATGGTGTGAAGGATACCTTAATACCTCATTTTTCTGGGAAGAACACTGCACATGAGATGTGGATGGCTCTTAAAAATTTGTTCCAAGATAAGAACGAGAATCAGGTATTAGTATTGGAGGTTAAGTTGAAGTCCAACAAGATGAAGGAGTTATGTTGGCTTGATGGGGCCTGATCCAAGTTCGGAGTTAATTAGCTAAACAAATCCCTACACTGCTGGCCCTTTCGGCATTAGCCTGTGGTGTGTAGACTGAAGTCTCACCCGAAGCAATATGGGGGGATGTTGGAACCAAGTTTCTGCACCCTGGAGATGTTTGAGGGGTCGATTTAATCCAACTGTGCCTACCTTTGTACAAGTCACCTTGTGCACTGTCCTGACCTGCGAGACCTTCGTGATCTATTAGGATCGCCTTTTGCGTAGCCCTAACTAGCGGATGAGATGATTTTTCACTACTAGGGCGGTGAACTACGCTATTTCCCCAAGTTACACCATATATCTTACTTATATTCTTACAATTGTTAGTTAACTTTGCGTAAATAGATACCTTATCTGACATTTACTTAATTAACACAATCAGATATGTTTGTGCACCATATAGACAACGAGAATGCAATTTATACCCAATATATTCAATACAAAAAACAAGAAATAAATACACAGAATTGATGTAAAAACTTCTCTTTATTAATCCTTCAACAGTTATAGACTTGACTTACCATGCGCACTCAGCTGCAGGGGTCTGCGCACTCCGTTGCAGACTACTAGGTGTCTACGCACTTAGTTATAGATCCTTCTCCTACTCTATGACCCAAAGACTCGACTCTACGCTTAGATCTTCCACTATCCTTCTATTCCATCATCATTTATTCTCATTCTATTCTATTTTGTTATGTCTCAACTACTTATAGCCTCGCTCTATTTATACACTACTTTAAATTACAAAATTGAGGGCAGACAACCCTATGACTCACCTACAACTTTGCACTTCATGCCCACAAAATGCGTGTTGGAAATAATACTGAGAGGGGGGGGGGGGTGAATTAGTATTATCAGGTCAATTATTTTTCAATTCATACACAGATTTGTATACACTACTTAGGTCAGTGAAACCAGCGTATATACGCAACCTCAGTTAAGGAAACTAGTGTATAACTTATAATTTAATTATTCTTCAGATGCTAATGTCAGAACCATATAAACATTAACCAAGAACAGAAAAATAATGCAGACAGTCACACACAAGAACACAAGATATAAGGTGGAAACCCAATGTGGGTGAAAACCACCTGCTGCAATTTGTCTCTATCTTCTTTCAATTAGAAACTTCCTTTTACAATGATTCTATACTGGTGTAGTCTTATACCAGTACGCAGGCTGCAACCTGTAGAAGGCTACAACCTTCTCTCATTCTCCAGCTTCTCCTGGAAGGGAGATACAACCCCCTTAGCTCTTGTACTAGCTGAGGTACTAGTACGTAGGTGCTAACCTACAGAAGG
>APFE030836950.1:50167-100285 GCA_000404065.3 Pinus taeda
ATATATATAAATAATATGGTTGTTAATATTTAAATAGTTATTAATAATCAGTTGGCCTATTGGCGTATATCAACCATATTTACCTTGGTAAATATGACTGTGCTAGCTATATCTTTACCAACATAGCATAAATAAATCGATGGCGGTATCGTACTGCATTCAAATTTTTGGCGGTATCGAACTATGTTCAAATCTTAATTTTGATTTTGGCGATATCGTTCAAATCTTAATTTTGGTTTTGAAATTCTAACGCTCTAGTTTTGTCCTCCATCATAATTTGTCTAGGCTAGATCAGCACTGGGTGGATATGAGGTGAGATGTCTGGGCTAGATCGTAACTGGGTCGATATGAGGTGATCATTGTTGCTTCAATGGATTTCACAGAGGTGGTGAATTGCACTCTGAACAAAGATTGTCATTACACCTGCTAGTACAATCCTTCTGGGCCACAATAGAAGAAAACCCCTATCAAACTAATCTCAGTACATTTCACAAAAATGTCATGTCAATTCGGGTTGCTGCAACCCATCCAGTTTCGTTCATCCCATCTCTTAGAATTTTATGCATTAACCCCCCGCCACTACTGCACTTCTGAGCCTTGCCCTGCTAGAAGAACCCGCTCTCAGGCCCACTTTTTCATATCTCTTTTCATACAACATATCGGAAATTTCCTTATCAGAAGTAAGTCACGTACTCGCAAAGATCTATTAATGGTATCAATTCCTTGCTTCCTTGAAGTGCAATGGTCCTTCTTTCGGCTTCGCAGTATTATTGAAATGAATATGGAAGGAAGGTGCCTCCATCCAGTAGGGAGTTTGTTCCTTTCTCTCCCTGATCCCAATCAATTATTTTGATGATATTGAGCCCCCATGCCCTTTATAACTTGAAAACAGACAGATTCCACATTGAAGAACATACTACTAAAATTTGATAGGGAGAAACAACAGTTTATGAAAGATCGAAAGAATTAGGGGTCGCCAACTATAGAATATCAATGGGTTATGGACCCGGATATATAAGGAATGGATATGGAACCCTTCGTTGGGTCAAATTGAACTCCAACTCCTACAGCCCTCGCGATGAATTATACAATTTCATGAAGGAAACGATGTTAGGGATTTTATCATTACTCGAAACAGAATATGAAGCCTAAGCATCTGAAGCCATTCTATCACTCATTCAAACCAGAAGAAGAATCTATTTAATGAGTCTAAGAATCTTAATCTCGATCTGGTACATCAAGGGCTCCTGCTTCAATTGCTTCTGGTCCATCAGGGGACACTGCTAGTACTTCATTTTTATATGCTGATTCTTCATTTTTATATGTTTCTACTGCATCTACTACTGATATTGCTCCTCATTCAACATGTTTATGCTTTTCCTTGGTCATAGAGGAGGTATCAACTTAATTATTGGTATATTTATTGGTCCAACACGAATTGAAATAGGAGTCGCTTCGACAGGATTGGGAATGCGATGCACCCAGGTAAATAAGAGACGAGATGAATACAGGGATTTGAACGTGCATCCCACACGCCAAAAGGTGCCCCACAAACCTAGTTATTCAGGGCAACCAATGTGGATAAATCACCTATTTCGGTATCAGTTCCGGGAGAGTAATCAAATGATTGATGTGAGTAATTAAATGATTGAAATACAGGTAGGAGATTCCATCACTGACCTTTCCAAAGGAAACAGTTGCCAATATCACCATCATCGGTGTCCATTGTCCATAGGGCCGCAAGGGTTAGAGGTATGGTGGGAAGTGATTAATTTTTGGGAATATTGTAGTTTGGAATCTTGATGCCAGCCTCCATTCTATTGATTTCTTATTTCTATGTTTGTTTTGGGTTTTCGCTTGCTGCAGAGTGCAACCATAGATGAATTTTGGCTGGGAGTACTGAGGATCATCAAATCTTAGGCCTTCCCCTCTCGTTCAGACCTCAAGTGCCCTATTTTCTTGAATCGTGCCATTATAATTATGGGTGAGTTTCCTCTGTTTATAATTGATTGAAGTAAATTTCTTGGAAAACCTTCAGCTCTTGGAACACAAAAAAAAGGTGCATGAACCGAATCAAAATATGAATTTAGTGAACACAACTGAAACAAGATTCATTCATGTGTGGAGAAATTTTAGTTTATGGGGTTTTGATTCATGGATTCAACAATGATTTCCTAGTCTCCGTAAAATTGATTTGATTATGGATTGTGGGTTGTTTTTCTGATCCCCACTTGTGTGTTTTATTTTTATGTTCTTCAATGCATCAAAAGCATTTATATCAAGCATTTAGAATATATTGCATTGTAGTGATCTTTCATTAACTTCGACTTCATATGAGATCTCTCTGTTGATTTCCTTAGCAAGATAATAGCATAGCCCTATGATGCATTCCTATGATCTTTTCACTTCTCTTTCAACTCATTTTAGTTACAGCAACAACCTAACCACTCACTTGGATCTAGGATGTGCGATTATTCCCATTTTTGTTGTCCTTTACTTGAGTGTAGCATCTGATTTTTGAGTTCCAAAATCCCCTTGAATTGCATAAGCAGATCAATCCACGAGGATTATATGCTTGCCCAACCCAACAAGTGGAGTGGGTGGTACTGAACCTGACACGATTGATTATGTTGATGAAGGAACCTTCCTGGGTTTCAAGGCTTCTGCCAAAAGGGTGGGTAAGCACAATGGGTCCTCACTTTACACTTATGGCTACTTACCTTGAATGAGAGTGGTTAGATCAATAACAACCAACCAATTAAATAGATGTTCTTTCGGGGTTGGTGATTCTAGCCCAGGGGTTAAATTTGACGGGTGCCCCTACCCATCAAGGAATTTTTTAATGACGGTTTTATTTTAAACCCACCTTTCACATGACTTTTAATATTCACTTTTACCCTGCATAATATTTTTAAATTCCCTCAAGATCCAACACTGTTCAGACATCAAGTTCCATTAAAATTTTAGAAATTAAGTAGACATAAGATGTCTTGACTCCCACTCAAGGTTGGAATTTGATTTTTTTCCTCTAATAGACAATTCACCTATCAAATTCAGGTAAAAGTTTCACAAAACCATTAACTCTCTTTGTTAAAATTTTCAAAAACAATCAAGAGAGTTACAAAAACCATCAGAAATTTGCTTTTGAAATTCCTATTCTCACCATGACTAATTTCTTGAGATTTTGAACAACTTACATAGCACTAAATACATCTAATATGCTCACACTATGAACACTAAATACATCTAAGATGTTCACACGATGAAGAAGTAAAACTGAAACTAACAACATGAACCTCTGATTCAATTGACTTGGGTTTGATAAAGGGCAAACAGGAAAGTTTGGTTACTTTGTTTGGTGCCCATAAGATGCCCTAGTAGGATCAACAAAGCTGAACTGCATTCACTTAGTTCAAAAATTCTTTCACGTTGTAATGTACTTTCTTAAAGGTTCAAGAAGTCTGATTACAAAAATAACAACCTTCATGATAGAGACAAATGATTCATTAGATTTCATATTTTATTTTAAAAAAGAATGAAGCATTACCTAAGTTAGTTGCATGTTAGAGGATTCTGAATTAGGAGAAGAATTTGAGAGCATTTTGAATAAAAAAACCATCAAAACTTACATTAGAAATCAAGAGAAAGTTCACACAAAAAATTGTGTCAACATAACCCCATCAAACCTCAAAAAAATTCCAAGAAAGAACTATTTTAACCCTACACATTTCCAAAATTTCTCCCAAACCTACTTTCAACTTAGTACAAAATTTTAATTCCCAACTACCAATATATTCAATTTTTTTCTAAGCAAATTAATTTTAAATATAAGATCTACGACGGTCACAACATAAAATGAGCCTCCTATAAATTTAATTACAAGGAAACATGTGCCAGATGTAAAAATATAAATATAAATTTAATGCTTCTTGCTAAACACCATACTGAATCACACCTTTCCAGGTGAAGAAAATGTCAGAAAGCATATAGCACAATTCTTTTATCGAGGACTAGCCGGTGGATTTGTGACACCTAGGAGAGGACCTTGCCCAGGCTGAGGACCTTCCTCCAGGCTTCTAAACCATTGTGGAGGTTCACGTTTGCAATGTTCAATATGAGATCAAACACATACAACATGACAGTGAATGGCATAGGACACGCAATACTGCATCTTTGCGTAAAGCTTATGAAGCATGTATCTACTACAATTGGAGCAACAAATTAACTTAACATGGCCACGCCCATCCTTGTTGAGGCTGCCATTCTTTCTTTTGAACGTCATGGTGAAGAATGTGCACAAAAAAACCTGTGCACTTTCTCTTCTCCATCTGGCAGAACGAATGTCTTCACCAGTACCATGGAGAGCTAAAATATAGAACAAAGCCAAAGACTCTGCGTGGATTTTGATAAAGTCCAGGGTTCCAGTAAGTGTTTTACACATCAAAACTTAAAGAAAACAACAATATTTTGCAGGAGGAAATGATTTTTCAACTTCATCCTTACCATTGTGTAAGAAATTTTGAATCCATTGTTTGTTATTGCTGTTTAATTTTATTGGCATTGGCGTTGGATTGAAGACCTGGAAATTCGTGTTATGAATACAAGGTGTTTGACATTGCGTACAAAAGGGAAAGATTAGGAAAATATTTGGAAAAAAATAGAGGAATGTGCCTTCTTCCTTATTAAATTTGTGAATATGTAGCAGCCTGAGTAGGTGAACCCTGATGCACATTGATTGCATGATCTTGCTAGATCCTCCAACCATGTGACAAGTAGCTTCACTGCCAGTCCAGTGTAAATACACACATACATATACATATAATAATATATATATATATATAATATTATAATATATAAATTATATATATTATATATATATATATTATTTGAAACTTTTGATTTCCATTCATGCCTCTCATTATGACAGTTTTCCAAATTATTTTCAAGTCAACAATGACGTGCATATTTTAAAATGAATTGCATTTCATGGTTAAAAAAGGAAAATACGTGTAAACAGGCGTCAATTTTAAAGATTGTCCTAGCCTTAGGTGAACAAGGTAATCGTAGAGGTCAGTGAATTGGCTAAATCATGGGTCAGTGAGCTTAGGAGATAGTACCAACCCAACTAGCGTAGAGGAGGTCTAATAGAGTTAGTGGAGGTATGCTCCCCAGCAGGCAAGGTAGGCAACGACACATCTTTTTGGAACGATTCAAATTTCTATTACATGGTTTGGTGTCATTTCTTTATTCAACCATCCTATTTCATTTCATCTCCCATCCAGTTGGCAGCTTGGTTTTCACTCTTTCCAAAAGGACCAGATGCAGCGATATGGCGGGTATCACTAATACATATCTAGCCTTTGAATTCTTAGCATTGTAGTTTTACTGTTGATATCTGTGATCTGTGTTGATTTTACAAATCCATTTGGGCACATCAATCCCATCATCTAGATCAGTGTTTTAGGGCTCATCAAACCTTAATTCCAGTTGCTACATGCCCTAAAAAAGTCACCCCTTTGAATTCCTCCTTCCCAGATAGTTTCATGACTTGAAGACATCCAAAAATGGCCTCTTGAGAGACCAATGTAGGTAGGCCCATGTAAGGGTGCACTGCAGAGCAGTTAAGTCCATGCCAGGGTGCTCTGCAGAGCACTTAGGTTTCCTTTCACCTGTTATGGGCGAGTTTGAGAAAAATTCACATAGGGTTTAGGGAATATTCTTATCTTTTGGAGTCATCTAGAAGGTTCCCTCACTTATCAACTCCTATAAGATCGAAAATGGATGAGGAATGACATAAGATGCATCCTATCCTCTCATCCCTTCCTCCATGGAACTAATTCTAAGTATGGAAGGCCATTCAATACCACCATTTATGACAAACCTCCTTCATCTCCTTATAAATTGACCACTCATCTAAGTGATCAAGGGCTAGATTATGTTGAATTGTAAGGAGATAATGTTTGCTATGAGAATTGGCTTTGAAGAAAGTATTATAATGCTACAAGTTTGCCATGCTTTTGATGTGATGTGGATGGGATCCAAGCTGGAGGAATGACTTTGAATCAGACACAATGGTTGTAATTCCTTCTTCTATTCAATAAATTTTTTGAACCTTTCTCCCATATGTTTGTATTGTCTTATAATGCTTATATGTGTGAAATGTATCTGATTCCATTCACTTATATTCAATAGATCTTTTTCTTTGATCGATTCTTTGTTTTCTGTTTGTTCTTACAGGTACTTCTCAAGCGTATTAAGTACGGGAAGGAATGACAGGATCGATCCAAAGGAGATGAGAGGAAAGAGGAACTACAAGTAGGTCTTCTTATCTTCTCATCTTATCTATTTCTTATAGGAAAATACTAAAATACTTTAAACTGTTGTTCTAGATATGGTTACTTATCTAGGGAATTAGTATTTATCCGTAGATACCAAATCCTCCAAAACAAATTGGTGATTCCATTAGGGATAGATCACCTTTCCTAGTAGCTTATCCACCTCCTAGGACATCCTTACAAACCCTACTTCTATTCATTGATTGTATTTCAACTCTTTTGCATTGAAAATTTGGTCAAAACTGTGTCAAATTGCCTTTTGAAATGGCTCAATGTCACCAGTGCAGGCTTGTGAGGGACACAGTGTGTTGTAGAGCACCCTTGGCTTAGGGACAGTGCTCTAAAGTGCACTGTCTCCCATTCAAGGCTACGTTGATCCTCCTAGGGTCACTTTCCCACCTTTGGAATGTGTCTTTGGCAACTTTTCTCTATTTTTTTGCTTGTTGATTGATCAATGAATGCCATGTCTCACAGAACAAGTTTTTATCTCCTTGCCTAGCCCTACTTTGACTTGATTGATTAATGTTTCTTAAATGTTTTCTTTTTCATTATCGGTTTATAGTCAAAGTTAGAATATAATTGATTAATCTTTGTTCGAAAGAAAGTGTCGTAAAGTCTTCTTTTCCTTTGAAACAGAACTTTCTTTAAAGCCTTCGTTCTTATTAAAGATTGATTGATTGTATCTGCATAATTTTCCTTTTTTCCATATTCACATTAAGGAAATTGAAAATAAATACATGTATGTTGCATTGAAATTTTTTGTGTGTGCTCATAGGAATAGTGAAGGGAAATTGCATTAGATTGTGCTCTTTTTTCTTTTATCAAAAGAAATATGATTGCTCTATCCCTAGTAGCTAGGATTTTCATCGTTAAATTGAATGGAAAGAATGCTTATCATGATAGTTGCATTCCTAGGAATTTCATAATACATCACGTGGTGAACTTGAAAGGAAAATTCCTAAGCAAGATCAACTTAAAATTAACATCAATTTACCTAATGGAGCCTTGTCATTAATGAAAACATTTAGTGGTTCTAGGCTAGAGACATGTTCTAACGTCGTAAGAAAAAGTAGTTGTCGCTAACTTGTTTGCAATACATCCCAATTGTGATACCTCATTCCACGTATGTGAGTATATCGTAGCTCGTCCACGTACCTTCGGGTATATAGGGTGGTGTTACAGTACGTAAAGTATATGGGAATGCTCTCACTGTGTGGTTTTGCATTAGACAACGCTTATACAGATTGGGCCTCCATGTACTTTCAGGTATATATGGGAGGACGACACTAGGTTTCTATCCATCCTTAGGTAACCGATTCGGTCGCCTTGTACACTGTGATACACTGAACACAACATTCGGGAAGATTTTCTGCCCATACTTCTTGGCTTGCCGGGAGGTATTCTGCAGTTCACAGTTGCTTGGTAAACCTTTTACCTATATTATCCCTCTTTTGTTTTGTTATGTTACTTTGATTAAAATAAATTTAATTGACCATGGATAACATCCTCCACGCTCACTCCTTAGTTGATCCTATGTTGAAACATATGTCGACAAATCTAGAGTCCACCGATCAACGAATTCCTTTTTATGGGAATCCTAGTCCTTTCCCTCATTTCGAAAATATTGGTGCTCCTTATATGGCTACCTTGTCCCTTCCGAGATTTACCATTGGCTTTCCAGTATGGTTGTTTTAGCCCTCCTTGGTTCAAAATGTCGTGATTTCTCCGCAATCGAGTACTCCTCCAACTGGACAAAATCAACCTCTAGCTGATCCTAAAGTTGACCCTTTGCCTTCTTCCTTGGTTGTTTCTTCCTCCCCTTCTTCCTCTTCACCTGGTGAAAGTATTGGTATTAGTAACCAGATGGCTAAGAAGAAGAAGAAAGGGAAGAATAAGAAGAAGAAGTAAATTCAGCAGAGGGGCAGCCAAGCAACCATTTCTTTGAATGCAACATCTGATGAGAAATTGTCCCTCAAGCCTCACCAATTTCGATATCCATGCAAATTTTGTGCAAGAGACCATCTTCTTCAAAATTATTTTGGTATTCATCAGATCTTAGAAGAATGGTCTTCCCATTCACATCATCTTGTGTCATCAAGTTCTGGAGATCATGCTCGTGACACATCATCAACTAGTGGTAGTATATTTCATGGAAAGAAGGGTAAAGTTCAGTATCCCTATAGGTTTTGTGAAGGGAATCACCCCATTCACCTTTGTCCCTATCTGGATGATGCCAAAAAAGTGTTGGATAAACATCCCGCCTCTCCACAGTGACTTCCATCTGGTTATAAGAGACATTCCCTTAATCCTTCACTAGTTGATGAATTGACTGACCAAATCAACCGTCGGTCAAATCCCTCTGAAAGTGAATCCTATGAATCTATACCTGACCCAAATCAACAAGTTGAGGAAACAGTTGACCCGATTTCACCTTCAATTAAGCATACCTTTCCCATAGAGAGTGAATATGATACCACACAGGTTATTTTCATTTCTTCATATTCCAATAAGTTTGGAGGCAACCCTCCTGTTCCATCAAGACAGGAGGAAAATCCTCCCATTCTCATGACTCAAGGGTTTAATTCTTCCATTCTTACGCTACCCCCTCCAAGTAGTCTAGTCACTTCCTTTGATTGGAATCGACTGGCAGGATTCCGTCTTCCTTCTTATGTGCCTTTCTAGATCATAGTATAGGTTTGTAATATGATTGTATATGGAACTATTATAGATGAAGGTGCATCTGTGAGTATCCTTTCCTCAACTGCTTAGAATGTGCTCGATTCGCCACCGCTTGTGCCTGTTACCCAGAATTTGTTGGCTTTTAACAGAGGAACCAATCAACCATTAGGGATCCTTCCTAAGTTGCTTATTACTTTGGGAGGAAAAATTGTTTATCTGAATGTGATCGTAGTCCCAGGCCCTTTAGATTACAATTTACTTCTTGGGCGTGACTATGTTTATGACATGGGAGCTATTGTTTCAACACTCTTTCGAGTGATTTGTTTCCCGCATGAAGGCAAAATTGTCACCATTGACCAACTTTCATTTCCCGATCCGAATATGGTTTCCAGTCAACCATCTTCCCTAAATGATCCTTTTGTACCAATGGTATCATCCCCGCCACGGATTAATTATGTGGTATCTCGTTCCATGCCTACATCAATGGACGATCAATTCTGTGATTTTGTACATTATGTACTAGGGGCATTGGAACTAGATCTCTCCTTCCAGAGAATTGTTCTCCCATCTGATGAGATCCTCTTGGAAGTCATGACCTCTTATGAGTCATGATCGAATGATATGAGGATAGTTCTTTTACTATGTCAACCTCATTAAAAAATCAAACAACTTCGATGAGGATAGCCCGTTGTCTTGTGTCAACCTCATTAAAAAATGAAAATAGGGGTATGAGGATAGTTCTTTTATTGTGTCAACCTCATTAAAAAATGAAACAACTTCCATGAGGATATTTCCTTGTCTTGTGTCAACCTCGTTAAAAAATGAAACCAAGGATATAAGGATAGTTCCTTGTCTTGTGTCAACCTCGTTAAAAAATGAAACCAAGGATATAAGGATAGTTCCTTGTCTTGTGTCAACCTCATTAAAAAATGAAACCAAGGATACGAGGATAGTTCCTGGTCTTGTGTCAACCTCGTTAAAAAATGAAACAAAGAGTATGAGCATAGTTCCTTGTCTTGTGTCAACCTCGTTAAAAAATGAAACAAGGAATCTAAGTAGAGTTCCTCGTCTTGTGCCAAGCTCATTAAAAAATGAAACAAGGTCCCCTGGAGCAAAGTTCCAAGTCGATTCTTTGATTAGATCTCGTAAAATCCCAGTCGGATCTTTCACTTGATCTCGTAAAAGAACCTCCATTCCATCCACTTGATAGCCACGAGTAGTCTACTTAGGTGAATGTAATGAAGCTTGGGGGGCATGCACCTAGTGGTAAATTTAAGTTTCCCTATAGGTTATGTAAAGGGAATCACCCCATTCACCTTTGTCACTATCTGAACGAAGCCACGAAGGTGTTGGATAATTGTCCTGCTTCACTGTAACGACTTCCATCTGGTTACAAGAGACTCTCCCTTTCATCATGTTAGGGGCATGTAAACCAATCTCAAGCATAGTTTTTCAATTCAATCTTGTGTAAAAATGAAACTGAATCCAAGCATAGTTTTTCATTTCAAGCTTGTGTAAAAATGAAACTGAATCCGAGCATAGTTTGTCATTTCAAGCTTGTGTAAACATGAAATTGAATCCAAGCATAGTTCCCTATGGTTCAAGCTTGTGTAAACATGAAATTGAATCCAAGCATAGTTCCCTATGGTTCAAGCTTGTGTAAAAATGAACCCATCTCCATTTTAACACTCGTGATTTCCATTCTATCAAACTTTTCCGTCATATGAGCCTTGGTTTTTCTCCTCCCATCGTCACCATCCCTTTGACCGATCATACGCTTTCACTTGGTTTTTTTACCCTTTTTGAGGAACAATTGCAATGAGTGGTCTTATTAGCCAGCCTCTTCACATAAATCAACATGTTTTGAGAAGTTCCAACATCACCGGAACCAATTGCTATCCTAGACACCACTCATTCCTCAAAGTGGAGTCCTCTTTAAGCTCTTTTCAAACTCTCTAAATATGAAAAGATTATCAAGCGCTTGTCCTTTTCAACTCGTTAACAAATTATAAATGACATCTACTCAGTATAAGTTTAACCCTTTTTCGGGCTGAGATAGATTATTTACCAAAAAGGAATACGTTGACTGAACATGGTCAATAGGTTCTCTCTCGTATTGTTTTATGCTTTTTTGGGCTTGAGAGACAAATCAATGAAAAAGAACTTGTGGAGTTTTCTTTTTGTCCCTTTTCAAACTCTCTAAACATGAAAAGGACCGAGTTATCTTTGTCGTTAAACTCGTTAAAACATCAAATAGCGACAAACTTGTCCATCTAGACAAGACCGAGTTTCACCTTCGCTAGACTCGTTAAAACATCAAATAGTGATGGATTCACCTGAAGGGTGGAACTATACAACAAGCATATGTTATCCTCCTCAAGCTTGATAGAAATAAAGAGGTACTGGTCAACAATGACTAGGGAAAATGGAAAAAAGGGGAAAACTACTCTATGGTAGCAGGTCTCTCTTGAACATGACACTTTGACTCCATCACAATGACTATTCAGGTTGGGTTATCAGCTTGATGGTTATCATAATGTTGGTCTATCATACAATCCATCACTTTGTTTTGGGTCAATGCTACCAATTCATTTTAGTGTCACCAACATGTTCAAGAGAAGTTATTCAGTCAAAATTCATCATTTGCAATACCATAAATCTTCATTCTCATGACCTCCATTCATGAACCTTATGCCGTCAGTAAAATTCCGTCTCCAAAATGACTACACTCGTTTCGTGTCGTTGATGTGGGATACATCAAGGCCCTCTTGCGATGAATCGCTTCTTGTCGACATCAGCTCATTATCCAAGAAGTTGACTTAGAAACACCCTTCGAGTACCTTGAGGCTCTCATACATCAATGGTAGGTTTCTCTCTTTTGGCGATAGGTTGACATCAATGGCCTTCGATCAAAAGACTTTGTATTGTGTTCAACATCAAATCATCCATTCACACCATGCAGAATGTACTGCAGTACCTTGAGGATCATTATCATTATCGGTGATTTCTCTCGCGTCTGTTAACATCTTACATCATTGGCTGGTAATCAGATGGTGTCTTCCCATGTTCGACTTCAGATCATATATTCACATCGTTAGACTCATACTTGAGCGAACGATTGAACAAGATAAAAGACCCCGGATCTAGTTTCATCCATCCGGGCTACGATTTCAAGAGTACTAAATCATATGTACAATGGCTTTACATTGATGGTCATTCCAATCATGGGTCTATATCTATAGATGACTGTTTATGTACATGTAATGAAAGTTTATAAGTTGAGCATGGGTATTCCTTTCCTCAGCAATTCATGTAAAAATAAAAAATCATGATATATGTATTGTAATTTATGCAGCTCATCTTGCACTTCAAAACATCCTCATCACATCATAAAGCATTTCATTCGACATTTTCATTTTTCTGACTTCATGCTTTAGGGGGAAACTGTTATAGACCCATTTGGGCACATCAATCCCATCATCCAGATAAATGTTTTAGGGCTCATCAAACCCTAATTTCAATTGCTACATGCCCTAAACAAGTCACTCCTTTTAATACCTCCTTCCCGGACAGTTTCATGACTTGAAGACATCCAGAAGTGACCTCTAGAGGGACCAGCACAGGTAGGCCCATGTAAGGGCGCACTGCAGAGCAATTAAGTCCATGCCAAGGTGCTCTACAGAGCACTTAGGCTTCCTTTCACTTGTGCTAGGCGAGTTTGAGCGAAATTAACATAGGGTTTGGGGAATATTCTTATCCTTTGGAATCATCTAGAAGGTTCCCTCACTTATCAACTCCTATGAGCTCAAAAATGGATGAGGAATGACTTAAGATGCATCCTATCCTCTCATCCCTTCCTCCATGGAACTGATTCTAAGTATGGAAGGCCATTCAATACCACCATTTATGACAAAACCTCCTTCAACTCCCTATAAATTGACCACTCATCTAAGTGATCAAGGGGTTGGATTATGTTGAATTGTAAGGAGATAATGTTGCTATGAGAATTGGCTTTGAAGCAAGTATTGTATTGCTACAAGTTTTTCATGCTTTTGATGTGATGTGGATGGGATCCAAGTTGGAGGAATGACTTTGAATAAGAGACAATGGTTGTAATTCCTTCTTTTATTCAATAAAGTGTTTGAACCTTTCTCCCATATGTTTGTATTGTCTTATAATGCTTATATGTGTGAAATGTATCTGATTCCATTCACTTCTATTCAATAGATATTTTTCTTTGATCGATTCTTTGTTTTCTGTTTGTGCTTACAAATACTTCTCAAGCGAATTAAGTATGGGAAGGAGCGACAGGATCGATACAAAGGAGATGAGAGGAAAGCAGAACTACAAGTAGGTATTCTTATCTTCTCACCTTATCTATTTCTTATAGGAAAAGACTAAAATACTTTAAACCGTTGTTCTACATATGGCTACTTATCTAGGGAATTAGTATTTATCTGTAGATACCAAATTCTCCAAAACAGTTAGTGATTTTTTAGTAATTATATTATTGAAGATCAGATGATTGTGAACATGGTAGAAGCTATAGATTTCGGTCTGCATACTCTGAGTTCTAGACCTTTGTTTTTAGATCCTATATCACTAGGAGTGGAGTCAATGAATGTAGTTGAATCACTTTCCGGACAATCAAGAATAGAGACACCCCAGAGCCCTTAATCAAATCCTAGTTCAACTTCCACTGTTGTGGATTTCTGCAAGTTTATGAGAAAACCTCATTATAACTACGTTGTGACATCTTCAATCCCAATGTAACAAATCATGAGTTATATAATGGTAGAGAAATTCTGCCATGACCATGCCTGAGTTTTACCTGAAGGGCACTCACCAATAATCCAAGGGATGGAAAAAAGATAACTAGCCTCATTTTAAGGTGATTTCTATTATAATCGCTTTCAAAATTTCTACTTCAATCAGCGCTCTAGCCACTCTATAATCCTTGTTTCTACATTAACCTTCATGTACCAGGAGAGTTTTTCCAACTACATTTCTTATAGCTCCAATGTCTCTGTTTGTCCAAAATTGGGGGAATTCCAAGCAGAAGCAACCATACATGCCTAATAATAAATGCCTCATGCCTGGGATCAAAACCGGGATACCAATTCCCCACATTATAACTCTAGCATCTTGCCTCAATATGAACTAGAATAAAATCCATCCTTTCAATAAGATATGAAACATTCGCAAGTATCCTAATCTGTGTTCCCACATGCCAGAAAGCCATTCTCCCAGCATTAAATGATTGAATTTATTGTCAAGGAACTTACCTATTACACCAACTTTGCACAACACCATTGCATAATCCACTGAAAGGTCAAACCCTAACAATATTTCATATCTCTCTGCCTTAGTTTTAACACACTTAGATTTTCTTTTATTACTATTTTTTTTCCTTAATAACTACTCTGCTTCTAAATTCGCCTCTTTTTCTCTATTTTCTCCCTTTTCATCTCTTTGCTTCACCAATCTCGAATCATGCACATACCGAACATTATCCCTACTCAAATTACTTCGCTCCTTCAAACCTTGGGGATTGTTTCTCTCTTCCCTGTATTGTGAGAATTATCAAAATCTAACTCTTTTGGAGTTGAAACATTACAGTTTAGGCATAATAGGATTTGTTGTTGGCATTTACATAGGAACCATTATTCTAGGTTGTCACTAAATGGTTCTTAGAGTGATTGAATGTTTAGTATTACACATTCTACATAATAACCCGAGTAAGAGTAACTATGATCTTGACTTCTCCATCCATCTAAGAGATTATTTAAACGCCATCTTATTAAATATGATATGTGTAAATTAGGGCAAGTACAACCCTAACATTTCCATTACTATAGATTACAACAACTTCCTTATGTAGATTGAACCAATGGAACCAATAGAAGATTAAATATTTGATAACTTCTAGTTATACTGTATTTTTATGAAACCTGTTACACAATCTTACCATTGTCTTATTTGTCTCAATGCTACTAGTACAGAACTAGATTCTATTAGAGCTCACAAGTTAGCCAAAATTTCCTTAGAAATCGTAGAAACTAGTGGAGAGTTGGGCACTATTGACTTTTCTGTAAACAATGAAAGCTCAACATGTTCATGCTTCACTCAATGCATAAGTACCTCAAAATGAGCGATGTGATACAAAATGTATTCATAAATTGACATATACATATTTTCAATGTCATATACAGATTTAAGCCCCTCAAAACCAATCAAAAGCACCTATTCCCCGTGTATTTAAATAAAACAAGACAAATCCTTCCTTTGCAGCTCAATTTGAACAACAGTTTCAGGAAAACATGCATTAACAAACTACAAGCATAGGAATGGAAAAATGCAGGTGACAAAAGTTGTGACAATGGAGAAGCCTTTTACTGCAACTACATCTGTCAATATTATCTCTCGATCTCCGCCCAACACCCTTCAAGTATGTAAGCTCATCTTGTTTAGTTGGAATAGGTCGAGGGGAGATAAAGGAAGTGATATGAGCGATAAAAAAACAAGGAACTCCGAAATGGAAAGGGGGCATTCCACCAATAGAGATTAGCCTTAGATCGCTGCACCCATTCGTGAATATGTAAATTTTAACCTTGGAATGCCTCGCTTATGGTTCCTTGTTGTTTGAGTTTTCCCTGAGATATTTCTCTACCTCTGGCCATAAACTTTTTTATTTTAACAACTAATGCTCCTCTTCTTGCCTGTAATATCTTTTATGATCTCTTTTTATTCTTGTTTCATTTCTCTTATGACTTCTTTACTATCCTGTTTGATTTGAAGGGTGCTCAACTTGAGTTGAAGGTCTTCTCTTTCTTTTGAGGGGGGAACATAATGTGTCTTTTCCGATTCCTTCAGCTTCAACTTGACCTTCTAAACTTTTCTTTCCCACACAAGAGATGGTGATCCTTGCACTCAAATGCTTACCACCAACAGTGAGATCTTTCAAACCTTGTATGCCAATCACCCAAAACCCTTGTGACATTTCACTGAAAATTCAAATAAACATCATCCACATGTCCTCCTAATCCTTGAATACATTTTCTATCTCTTGTGCAACAAGACTTGTGATCCCTGACATTTCTACAACTTGTCCATGCCTAGGAAACACAGCTTGATAGTCTCCATCATTTACAACCAATAGAGTTCTCCCAAAAACCATTGTAGTTGGGGTTGTTGTACTTGATGAGAGAACAATGTGAAGTAAACAAGCCTTAGCAAATGCTTTTTTTTGTCTTTGTAAAAAAATTCTAATTGCTTTCTCTAGTGCTAAAAGAAAATTAGGATTCTCTACAATGAACCTGGATAGATTGTCATTAACAAAATGGGTAGCATTTTTTCCTCCTTTTCCATCAAACACCCTAGAGAAGACAATGGGACACTGACCAAAGGAACTCTGGTCACATGTTTTTGAAAAAATCAACAATGCATAAATTTACAGCTTCCATGTTTTCATAACCTCCTATTATCATACCAGAATTAGGAGTGGAGGATTGGCATTAAATCTATTGCCAAACATTCTCCATTTTTATTTCAAACAGTGTTTGAAATAATCATGAAATATCTATATTACCCCTCTATGACATTGATAGAACCCTTAAAATATTAGCAAAAATATACTGTAGCATTCGCCTTATTAGAGCATGGCCAAGGTGGCAATTCTGAAACCTTTTTGAGGTTGAAGTAGTTGTACACAATACCATTTTACTAGTTCAAATGATGCTGCTTGATGACCTGTAATGTTGAAGCTACCTACATAAGACCCTCCTGCAATAGTATTTATGTGCAACTGATGTCATGTTAACAATTATTTTCCCACTACACAGGAATAACTCCAACCATTTGTTCCTTTTGTTTGTTGCTTGCATTTGCCTCCTTTAATGTTGATTAATAATATAAAATAATGACCAATATTTTCTAGATAAATAGTAATGGAAAACCATCTTAAACTTGCCTTAGATAAGGAGGATATCTATACATTTTTCTTGGAAATAATACTTGTACTAACTACCTGAATATATCATTGTTTTACGACTACCATTTCTAATCCATCAGTGAATACTCTTTGGAATAATTTGAAATCTAAAGGTCAAGAAAATAAAATAATAGGAGATGACATTACCTAGTGTTTTATTCATCCAATGAGCCTTGGAGAAAATAAAAGAAGGTGAAGGCCAATTCTATCTTCAACAAGCAATGATACAAAAACAATATTTTTCTAAGCCTAGTGCTTTTCCTTGTTCCAAATTGAGCAACAATAATTTTCTTTAGGCCCTCTAATTTTGTGTATGGACATCCTAAAGTCCCTTTTCCCACTTTTAAATCTGACTTTGATTCCAATTTGTTAACTTGAAAAATAGAGTTCCTTGTCTTTTGGTTTCAAACTTTATATTTCACTTACTCAGCCATGATCAAAACAACTAGGGTATCAACTTTGAACATGCTGGGAATTTTACATGGAGGACTTTGAACATGTTGGGACTTGTCAACCTCTTACTCATTGATTTGAGATTAGTGCTAAAGGTTCATTTTTAAAACCAACATTTAAAGACTAAAATTTAAAATAACTAAAATGACATAGGTAATACTTAGCCAATTGATAAAAAATTTCACTCATATGGGCTACATCTCTCGGTTCAATCCAATTAACAAATCGATCCATTCATAAAAATAAAAAGTACATCATGTTTACTCTTTACATCAAAATAGTGGCCTCAATCCATAGAAACTATCTTTGATGTTCTCTAGGAAGATGGCAATGGCTTCTTCCTGCAATCCATGAACTTAGTCTTTCCTTATTCTCCCGATGAAGGGGCACTCTGCTGCCAATTGAATCATATAAATAGAATCTATTGTGTTTTATTCTTGCTAAAGAGTTGTTGAACCTGAAGCCTTTTAGATGCAAATACAGGCAACTAACTCATACATGTCTTCATAATTAGGAAAACCCTTCCTCTTGCTCGTTTATATTACCATAAAAACAGATTACTTAGCGTTCTAGCGCTAGATTATGGTATGTGTGGTAGATTTATTTATAGAGGTGTTGGCTCCTTGAATTTTTTCAACTCTTGATTTGTAGATCCCCTTTTTTTATCCCATTAAGAAACTTTCTCCCACTCGTTGGCTTGTGTTTTTGAGTGCTTCCATCGCCTTCCCCTTTGCATCCATCATGGGAGTCCTGATTAAGGTACACTGTGGCACCATTGGAAAGCTCACAAACTTTCAGTTAACTTATGGTTTTTCTATTTCACTTGGAATTTACCAGTAGTGTCGTATAATATCTCGCATAAGTAAGTCTTGGTTAGTAGATCGTTTTGTGTGTATCTGGTTAGTATATAGACATTTGGGACAAAAAACATTAAGTTTTGTTGTTGATTTGGTTTCCAATTTGGTAAACCATAGAAAAGGATTTTGATATCATGTAATATGGTATTAGTTTTATAGTAGAACCCTTTAAACTAACCCTTGGACTGGTTTGATGACCTTTCCCATACTTAAATGACCAGTTTGGAAACCAATCTTGTCAGATTGACTAGTTCTGGTTCTGCACCAAACCAGTCTGGGTGTGGCTACAACAAAATTTAGAAGATGAAGCAATTTTTAAAAAACCCTGAAACCCCTCAGCCCCCTAAAACCCTAGAACATTATTATGTAGTAGTTTGGAGCATGCTGTGTTTTGGACTCTAGAGGACACTTAGAGCATCATTGTTTATGTATATTGTTTCATATTCGTATTGCACTTGGTGCCATTTTTCCATATTCACCCGTACATGTCATATAGATGAGTGGCATGTTTTTTCTTGGACTCTACAGACCATCTAGAGCCTCACTGCTTGTGTATTTTGTTTTGGATATGCAGTGTTCTTAGTGCCATCTTGTTATATTCACCCTTAAATGGTATATACATGAACAAACTTTGCATACTTGGTCTCTAATGATTTGCATTTACATTGAATGATTTATGTGTGTGTATGTTTCTTTATTGATTAAAATTTTCATATTTCAATGATTTTTTTAGTGAAATGGTTTATAAGCACAATCATCAACTAACTTTGATCTAAGTACAGTTTGACCCAAAATCTGATTCCTATTTTTAAAGCATTGGTCACGTTATGGGCATTGAGATCATTTGGAACCCAAACATAGACCAAAAAGTTGAGATTGTGATTTTATTGAAGAAGGATCTATGGGGATTGTAATTGGTATCAATTTGGAGGAAGTATGTATCTCATTTTTCAGGTAGTGTCAAGGTAAAAGTTCAATCCTTGAAGTGGATATCCTTCGATTTAAACTTCGCTCAAAGATTTCTAGTAGACAATCCCTTTAAGTCCCATGCAACTAATGTATACCGAGATTGTATAAACGTCATTTTCAAGCATTTCTTGTACTTTCTAATTTAATTTTGAAGAAAGGATGATTGATTATTCCTCCTTAATAAATCAAAATATTTTCATTGCACTATAAAAACACTCACACTGTTGAATATGTGTATACTTATGCATAACCTAAATTTATTGTTTCTATAGTTGAATAACAAAAATCAGATCAAATTTTATTATTGAACCAAAACACTCTTGTTTGATGCTTAGTCCATGCAAGGAAGTATAACTATCAAAATTTGAAAATTTGAATGCATTCATTCAATGAAATCGGAACATGGATGTCAGTAAATAATACATGTTTTGCAATGTTCTTATATATCCTTGGGTTAAACTTGAAGCATGTTTGACCATCTAGTGTTGCTAGTTCCTAGTGAAATGATAAGTACATGCTTTGAAATTAGCATTGTATTCAGACTTAAGCAGACATATGAGGATATGAATTACTTGTCACTTAACAGGGAACAATTTTGAATCCTGATTCTTGAAAATTTATATGGATTCCTCTTTCAGATGAGAAAGGAATAACATCACATGTGAAGACAAGGCATAGCTTTGATTCCTACTATCCCATCTATTTCAGCTAAAGCCGCCAATTCAACATGTTCAAGTATTTTAAAAGCAATAATGTTAGCATTGTATTCTGTGGTCTAACACTGGTTGTTCACGTATTTAAAACAACTAAGTACTATAGCTTTTAGTCTCATCTGTCAAATAGTTGTATGTCATTACAAGTACCCAAAAGAAACATCAAAGTATTTGGAGTTAAGTTGCACAAAACATGGCCTTTATTTTAGTGATTCTAGTTCCCCAAACTGTGTTGACATGCCTTATATGCATAAGTTATCCTCACATCTTTATTTGTTACATCGTTGACCTTGATTTGACTAAAACTAATGTTATGAACTTTACTATTAACTGAATTAACTCTTCCCATCTTACTGTCATGGTTTCATAGTAGAGGCTTATTGAAACTTTAATCATAATAACCTTAATCACATATTTTAATCGTGGAGACTTAGTAAACCATTAAGCATAATAATCTTAATCTTGTGCTTGAATAGTGTAGGCGTAGTGAACCTTTAAGAATAATTAAGTACTACCTATAGGTTGAAAAATTTTCAAGCCTGTCATAAATTTAGATTTGAAAGGCATGGGTAATGATGAGAAGAACATTTCTATTGTCCAACAGATTAGGCTTTTGTTATCTTTGGAAAATCAATTATGTTTTTGTTTTTCACTTTGTATTCTTG
This sequence comes from Pinus taeda, assembly GCA_000404065.3. NCBI lineage: Eukaryota > Viridiplantae > Streptophyta > Pinopsida > Pinales > Pinaceae > Pinus > Pinus taeda. The sequence continues at coordinate 70,829 of APFE030836950.1, forward strand.
ATGACATTGATAGATCCATTATATTCATTTTCATTTGTATCAACTAATTACATATTTGAAGATTTTTTATTTTTGATGTTTTTTTTTTTCTTTTTATAGTGCATCTAGTGACTTTTTTTTATATACATTAGATGAGTTTAATGTTGTATGTGTTCTTGCCAATGGACTTTGATTTATAATGTTTGGAAAATGTTACAATTTTGTTTTTAAGCAAAAATTTATAACTCATCTCAATCTGTTTTAAAACTATGCTTGCTTTTACAGGATAAGTCTTGGCAAGTTCGTTATATGGTGAAAAATCAGTTATATGAACTTTGTGAGGTAGTTGGCCCATAACCTACCAGGTATTTTTCCATTGAATTAATGAGTTCATACTTGTGCATGCTCTCATTGGCATAGATACTTGAAAAATAATATCGTGGATGTAACCCTACAATTTTGACCCTTGGAATATAATCAATCATATTATACCTATATGTAATAACCTGGGTATTTTGAGGTCTTTCAAGCCATGTGGGCTCACCTATGATGACGTTGCGATGTAATTAACATAAATGCCTTGTGTATGTATTTAGAGAATATATATTTTATCTTAAGCACAAGGCCAAGGCCCGCCTAGAAAATTCTTATGGTTCATATTTTCAAGTTTGGATATTGGTTTATATTACCTAGGGACAATGGGTTTGTCACTATGGTACAAAAAAACTTGTTAAAAGCATTTATTTATATTAACAAAGGGTGGGAAGGTCCTGCCAATTCTCTTGATAAGAAAAAAATCAAATGAAGTGGTAGAATTGTGTTTTAAAGGGTGAGCCAGAAATCAGTACTTGAAAGGTAGAACTTGAGAATAGAAAGCTTTTTGACTGGATCTAGAGACACAATAGACCGTGGAAAAAAAATGATGGTATTGACGAGTCTTCCCTGCAAACAAGCTCTAACTATTAGAACACTACCCAAATTTCAATTATCTGCAATGGCAATAGTGACTAGCTTTATTTGTATGAATAGCGACTTTGGCCATTTTCTTGTTCGTTTCCTATGAATGATTTTGATTTTCAAACTCCAATTAATTTGTTGTTTAACTAATTAAAGCTTTGATGACAAACATATAGTTTTCAAAGCTCTTTTCAAATCTATTTTCTTGAGAAAATTTCTCTTTTTACTTTAGGTACTCTAGATTGCTACTGTGTGACATATGCTATGATATAATTGTCTGGATAAATAGACAGAAGTGTTGTACACCGTAGTCTTTTTTAAATCTAAAGAAATATAATTTTCAAATATAAAGTTTATTAGTTAAGAAAATCTTTTAGACTTATTAGCTAAGTTATGATTATATTTTAGTAGGGGATTTTGTGTACATTGATATTGTGTTGTCTCTTTGGTTTATGTTAGGTAACAATGGCCAATAAGAAAAGTGTTCTTGATAAACATGCAAACATCTTATTCTACTATCGACATGGATCTCCATGGTTTTCACGCATGGCAACAAAAAGGCAGATGTCAGTGGGATCTCCAAATTCCATGTTAGATGAATGTAATACTAGTGATGATTTTGATTCCTTGTGAGATAAAGAACGTCACAAGTCAAATTCAAATAAACAGAAGTAACTCAAGAATGAAGGTGAAGCTATTGCTTTTTTCAAGTCAATTTTTTTTATTTGTTGGTTGTTGTCATGTTTTTCATGTGGACTTGTGAAATTCCAAATTGCATGTTGGTTTATGTGAAGGGGATATATATATATATAATATATATATATATATATATATATATATATATATATCGTTCATCGTTTCCAGAGATCTGTGTTACATTTGCAAAGAAATTTAAATATCATTTAGATATCTTAACACCCAACAACAACAACATTGAGATTTTTCCTTCACTCAACCTATAACATATTGCATATGTCTTCATCAATGCTCTTCTTCTATATCTATCTACTTATGACATCTCCTTTGCAATATTTGGTGCATTTGTTAGTTATAGGGCATTTATAGGTTATAAATGTCTTCAAACTTTCACTTCTAATTGAGTATGCAACTGAACATATTGATTCTCTTATTCGTAACTATTTCCCCTCCTCTCACACTTCATAACTTCCATAACCATTAGGTAGAGACCTACAACTTCGATGCTACTTTTCTTGTTTAGTAAAAGATTGTCGAGACTTTAATTTATTGGAAGTTGTAAAATTTACAATTTATGAAGTTTGAAGATCTACTTTTTAAAAGTCTAATTCTTTAAAGGGTGCTAGCTCAATGGAAGAGAAACTACTTTACAAGCAGGAGGTTGGTGGTTCGATTCAATCGTGCCCTAATATCCATATGGAATGGCGACAATTAGTTTTTGGTGAGGGAGGCTCTTTGGTCCATCACCAATGAGCTTATGGTGACATTTTTCGACCCTTACCAAAATATGAAATGGTGATGGTCAACGAATGCCACCATATATACGCATCAATAATGACGACCATGAAAGGTCTATAACCATAAATCATTGTTGTTGATATGAAATTGTGACAGTCATTGTTCATCATTATATTCATTATTCGTGATGGACCTTGAATATCACCACAACACTTATATTTTTGGCAATGCGGTTTTTAGGATGGTCAACGAACGTCATCATATATATGTACCAATAATGAAGACCATGAAAGATCCATCACAATAAATTTTTGTTGTTCATATGAAATGGTGACGGTCACTATCCGTCATTATAATCAATATTTGTGACAGACCTTGAATGTCACCATAACACCTATACTTTTGGCGACGTTACCTTTGGTGACGTTCAGTTTTTGGTGACTAACGTTATGGTTCGTCACCATTTCCCATATGAAACATTGACGCTCGCTATTTATCATTATAAATCATTATTAGTGACGGACTTTGAATGTCACCACAATACCTATACTTTTGGCGACGCCACCTCTAATGACGTTAAGTTTTTGGTGACGAAGGCTCTTTTAACCGTCACCAATGAGCTTATGGTGACATTTTCTCTCCTCACCAATGCCTTTTTTTCTTATAGTATTTTCTGATTCTATGTGATTGTTTGCACTAGATGCATTGATTTTAGTGTAGATGATTATTTATAATCCTATCTGATTGCTTGCACTAGATGCATTGATTTCATTGTAGATGGTGATCTATAATCCTATTTGATTGCTTGCACTAAATGCATTGATTTCAATGTATATGTTGATTTCTAATGATATTTGATTGTTTACACTAGATGCATTGATTTCAATGTAAATGTGATTTCTAATCCTATTTGATTGCTTGCACTAGATGCATTGATTTTAGTGTATATGTTTTCTAATTTTATTTGATTTCTTACACTAAATGCATTGATTTTAGTGTAGATGTTGCTTTCTAAAGATATTTGATTACTTGCATTAGATGTATTGATTTCAATCTAGACATTGATTTTTTATTATATTTTATTTCTTGCACTAGATGCATTGATTTCTGTGTAGATGTTGATTTCTAATCATATTTGATTTTTGTATTAGATGCATTGATTTCAATGTAATGTTTTTTTCTAAAAATATTTGATTGATTGCATTAAATTTATTGATTTCTAATTTGATGTAACTTTATGTATAATGGTAAATTAATTTTAAAGTGATTGGATTAACAGTGTGATTGATTTTAGTTTAAGTACACAAGAAAATTGACAATGTGCATTGATTTTGTGTTATAGTAATTCAACCTATTAATATTGGGAAGCAAGAGATAAAATGTAAGATTTTTTCTACAATAGTTGAGTTAAAGATTTGATTGGTTTATGATTTCAACTACACTTTTCATATAATCGATATGAAAGCAAAACTAATAGGGGTGACAATAAGAATAGTAGAAGAAAATAGTTGAGATTGATCATAATAAAGACTATTTATAATTGACTACATTCTTATTATTCACAATTTTTTGTCATTCAACACTATTACATTGTCACCTGCATTCAGAATTTTTATTTCATCATTTTTCATAACTAAAGTTATTAACAATATCTATCATCTCAACAGATTGAAAGAACTCAAAAAATTTAAAATTAAAACTACTCTTGAAGATATATTAAGAATGAATTAATTGTTAAAAAATGTGATACCTAAAATTAAATGAAATAAATGTGCAATATCAATCCTCCTGCAAGCTATTGACAAGATTGTATTCCTTCTTCATCACCAAGTGGTTATTAATAGACAATTATATACACATAGAAATATAACACAAAAACTATAACATTTACAAACATTACCATCCAAATAAAAAAACATAAACATGCAAATGGTTCAAAGTATCCAAACTCAAAACATCCACACACAAATTTAGAAACCAGTCAAGGCAAGCAACATAGGCTAAATTAAATAACATAATCATTGGTCATTTCAGACAAAGAAAACATAATGTAAATTTCAAGGTATGAAGTTTATCTCAAACATATACATAATAATGATAATCAAAAATATGACATTGCATTGTTGCCCTGGACTAAAACTAGCGTAGATCCATCTAAGTCAAGATTTGGAACCACCCTAGATCCAACCTAGATCCATTTAACTCTGGATCTATCATGGACCGAGAGGGATCAAATCCCTTAAGGTGCAAACTTTTTCTCAGATCTACACTCCAAACAAAAATCACACCTAGAAATATTTGATCCCTCTGGAAACATGATAAATCTGAGTTAAAAAAATCTGAACTAATGTTATAAAAATCTCATGCAAAATGTTGTGGGAAAGAAACCTCGCAATGACATCCACAAAATAGATTTGTATAATGTGCTTTGTATAATTTCTTGTAAAACATTTATTTCTTGCTCGTTGAGTTCAACTCCGACACCTCAAAAGCAACTCGTGTCTCTACAGCAACAACGTGTTTCTCTGTGGAACAAGAAGAGAAAAATCCATGAAAAATATTCATTGTCTACTTATAATAAATGAAGCTGAGTGGGTATTGAAAAACAACGTACCGGTATACTGCTGCATCAGATGGATGGCTCCTTAGAATTCCATCAATCTCAACTGGAACCATCTACATGTTTAACAAAATTATTTAAAATGAATGTATGTAAAAGTGAAAAGGTCAAATACATTGAATCATTTTTATTCCGTTTGTAAATTCAAGAATATTTCTAAAATTCAACCTACATGTACAGATATTATATTTTAAAATCCAACATACATGTAAGTCGGTTATATTTTAAAATTAAGATAAAGTGACCTGAGAGGAAATACCATATAAACAATTATCATCTGAAAAAATAATATAAAAAACCTATTTAAAATAACTTAAGATAAAATGACCTCAGAGGTAATACCATATAAACAATTATCATGTGAAAAAATAATATAAAAAAGCTGAAATCCCTTATTTTAAAATCCAACATACATGGAGAAAACGACCTGAGAAGTAATACCATATAAACAATTTAAAATCCAACATACATGTCGTCAGGTTATATTTTAGAATTAAGATAAAACGACCTGAGAGGTAATACCATATAAACAATTTAGAATCCAACATACATGTAGGCAGGTTATATTTTAAAATTAAAATAAAACAACCTGAGAGGTAATACCATATAAACAATTATCATATGAGAAAATAATATAAAAACCTCAAATCCCTTGTATTTGATAAGTTCTTTTAGTCTATCAACGATGTAAAGTTCTTCGTCACTGTCTATAAAACCAATATCACCAGTATGTAGCCACCCTTCTTTGTCGATTGTTTTGTTGGTGGCCTCGGGATCATTAAGATAACCTGTTGCAGATCGTAGAGAACGATTAATATTACTGAGCTGATGATGGATTAAGCCAAACAAAACCAATATTACTGACCTGATGATGGATTAAGCCCAACAAAACAAAATAAAATAGGTTCACCTGTCATAATTTGGGGTCCACGAATACAGATTTCTCCCTTTTGACAATGAGGGAGAGACTGCCCGGATTCCAAATCAATGATCTTCATTTCAGCATTTCGGACAACTGTTCCACACGAGTTGGGCTTCACAGGGAAAGGTTCCTTAGCTAAACCTAAACTCTGTGCCAACACCTGAGCTTCTGTCATGCCATAACTCTGCATTAAATCATAACTGAACATATCAGCTAATAACAAAGATCATTTTTTAACTCTAATTAAAAATTAAACGGCCTAGAGGGTGCGGCCTAGAGGGTGATGGGGTGTGGTGTTAAGTCACAGGGAATATATCAACTAATAACAAAGATCATTTCTTGAATACTAATTAAAAATTAAACCGTGTATAATAACAGGTGATAGGTATGGTGTTAAGTCACTCTATGATGTGAATGTCATAGGTTCTAAATTTTATGGGCAAAAATCCAACTATGTTAAGGGCTAGTGTGGCCAAGGCCAAGTACAATCTCTGAGTGATTTTGATAACTTAACTTCAAAACCCAGTGTCTCAAGCCACAAATCGAGCCTCATATAATCTCTAAAAAAACCAGACAACTTGACAAACAAAAAAACACAACATTCTGGGGACTAATTTACTATGTAAACACACCATACAAAAGAACACAACATTCTACACAGTAATTTACTATGTCAACACACCACACAATTAGGCACCGCATAGAGTATACTATTTAACCTGTGCAAATATGGCCTTTGGGAATAGAACCCTTAACCTCGTTACTGCTCCATAGTCCAGCATGGGAGCTCCTCCTGAAACGATTATTCTAACAGAGGACACATCATATTTCAAGACCAGGGGAGACTTTGAGATCTCTGAAACTGCTGGAGGCACTAAGGGAAGCACAGTGATACTATGCTTCTGAATATGGTCAAGCAGAATGCCAATGTTGAATTCTTGCATAATCACCATGGTAGCCCCTCTTCTGAGAGAGCAAAGGAATATGGTGTTTAAAGCGAAAACATGAAACAGGGGCAACAAGCAGAGAACGACATCGCCATGATGCAGGTAATAATTAGGATTTTCGCCATCAACCTGCTGAGCCACAGAGGAAACCAGGGTCTTGTGGGCTAACAAAACACCCTTAGGAAGCCCAGTGGTTCCAGATGAGTATAGCAAGGTCACTACATCATCTGGTCTGAACTGAACTGAGGGGCATTTCTTCTCATCTGCTTCTATTAGAACAGATATATGTAGACATCCTGGGGGAGGATCATCCCTGTCAATCGTAATCACTAAAACATTTTGTTTCCTGAGTTTCTTCAGCTTCTCAACACAGGAAGCATGTGTGACAATAATACGAGCACCAGCAGAATTTGCTTGGCCGACAACCTCTGTTGGAGTATAGAAAGGATTGGCAGTGGTAACAACAGCACCTCTAATGGAGGCTCCCAGGAATACAAATATGAATTCAACACAGTTGGGCAACATGAGCATCACCACTTCACCCTGCTTGAGCCCTAACTTAGCCAACCCAGAGGCAACTTTCTCGGAAATTAAATAAACTTGCCCATAGCTATAAATCTTATCAGTGGAACCCTCAATCATGAGGGGTTTATCTCTAAAATCCTCCAATCTCTGAAAGCAATACTCATGAAGAGGAAGATGGTCTGGAATCTGTATATTGGGAATCTTTGATCGATACCAATACTCGTTGATGTGTTTCTTGTTAGTATTCATCTTATCAAAAACACACTAAAAAAACGAGATCTATCTTCAACGTGAAGGTTTAACAATTACCAAAAAAACACGAAATCTGTTTTCAATGCTAGGGTTTAAAGGTGTAACAATTTAAAAAAAAAAAAACACTAAATCTGTTTTCAATGCTAGGGTTTAACAACTGCTTTCTTAATTTCGCTGTGATAATTTGTTGAACTTATCTTCCAATTATATTACCGCACAATCGTGTCCAAAATCTGAATGGAATTTGACCAGAATTAAGTTCTGGAGTGACTGAAACGAAAGTAGTGGGATGCGTGCCACGAAACAGAGATGGCTCCGGGTAAATCTCTGAAAATTAAACGATTGATGACAAATTTGGTTAAAAATGCTAACAAAAGTCGACCTGGAAGACTCCGATAACTGTGAGTAACTGTTCCTGACAAATCACCTTGAAAATGCAAACGCATATATTTGACAGTTAACTATTTTGTCCTATAGAGGAATGCCATAGCTACAATTTTTTGGTTGCCTATTTTTATTAATTTGTCGCAGCCAATGGAGAGACTAGGCAGCCAATTCAAACGTAAGATTTGAAGCTGGTAGGACAGAAGAAATGCAAATTTTGTAAAGAATCTCTCCTTCCGCTAAATTAAAGATGAATTATATATTTCTGCACACTAAATTAAAGATAAATCATCCAGAAGCTTTGACCAAGAAGAAAACTGTTTCTCTTACCAATGCTCTTTGTTTCCTTTCTCTATGTGTGGGGGTTTGTTGAATCTGTCCGCATTAAATTTCCTTATTCCTAACATATCCTGGGTGATCTTGACCTGGAGCCTACATGATTTTCTTAATTGACAACCTTTCTCTATTCCACTATAACAGTTTGATAGTCTTCTCTATCTTTAACTGGGCGAGAGTTCGAACCTTTACCAGATTTATTTAGAAGCCCCACAGGATTGGAACCCTGGTATATGCATAAGAAAATGAAGTAGATGGAGGAAAAGGCAAAGAGTCCATGCATCATATTCGCGTCTATGACACCATGCAACTTCCCCGTGTGCATCTTCAGTCTGGGAAAATCTACTGCAACAACTGTGATGCGAACCAACTCTCCAAATTTCAAGGAAGTTTGATTTCTACTGCAAAGTACAATATTGTTACACATTTTGCCATGGAAAAAAAGGAGTGCTCGGAATTGTCCCCACTATCAAAATTCGTTAGGAATTTTTCGAAAAATATTGTAGTAAAAAATATTGTGTAGTAGTGTTTGAACTATATATTTTATCATGGAAATGGATTTAGTACTATCAAAAATTGTTGGACATTCAAAATTTGACAACTTTACTTTAGATTTAAAAAAATTCCTGTCAGATTTTATCAAAATATAACCAGAGTTTCCATTATTTTCAAAGTAAAAAACATTTACGGCAAAAAAAATTAATAAATAAAAAAAAGTCAAACTATGACCAAAAGGAATATTTGAATAAGTAAAAAAAAAGTGGTGAATTTATACTTTCGGGTTAGACGAGACTTATGGACAACTCCGATACATGCATTGAGTCCTATAACAAAATTTGTCCCTTTGTCACTAATGCTCCATGCTTCCCTTAAAAAGAGTCAATGACAATGTCAGGATTTGAAACAATTGGTCAATGACAAAGTAGTCAATAGCACACCAGTTAAAATGCTCCAGGATAACAAGTGCTTAAAAATCCCTTGGAAGAAGTTACAGGTTGGGGATCTTGTTTGTGTTGAGTAAGACGATTTTGTTTGTGTTTTGGTCATTTGCTACATTGAGACAACAAATCTGGATGGTGAGATATATTTAAAGATCAGAAAAGCATTATAAAGAATATGGGATTATTTACATCTTAATTGAAAGTATCTGAATTTAAGCTATAAATATAATGTGAATAATCAAATAAGTCATTCTAGATTTTTATTAGTAATCTCATTATTGAGATAGATATTTTTTTGCAGACTATCATCCCATTGCATGCTGCAATATCATTTACAAGTTAATTTCAAAAATCATCCCATTGCATAATGCAATATTATTTACAAGCTAATTGCAAAAATCATTGCCATAACACTGAAGCCATTGTTAAGTGCATTTATTGTAGAGTAGCAAATTGGTTTTCTTCAAAGCCATAATATACAAAATGCAATAGCCAATGTGCAAGAGATTTTACACTTAGTAAAGACTTTAAAATCAAAAGTTGTAATTCTAAGTCATACTTTTCAAAGGCCTTTGATCATGTTGACTAGAACTTTATCAAACTTGTTTTCATACATAATATACAAAATGCAATAGCCAATGTGCAAGAGATTTTACACTTGGTAAAGACTTTAAAATCAAAAGTTGTAATTCTAAGTCATACTTTTCAAAGGCCTTTGATCATGTTGACTAGAACTTTATCAAACTTGTTATCATCCAACTGGGAATGGCTCTCCATATGGTAAATTGGATAATGGGTTGTATCTAATCAGTGTTTTTTTGTTACTCTCATCAATGGGCTCCTTCCATATTCTTTAGAGCTTCTCAAGGCCTTCAACATGGTTTTCCTCTTTCTCCATTGTTATTCCTCTCTATAGCTTAAGCCATCAACAAGCTCATCGAAGAGCATAAATCTTTGATAGTTTTGAAAGGAATTAAAATTTTAGACTTTGTTCAAGTTTCCCATCTCCTCTTTATTGATGATTGATGATGTGTTGTGTTGTATTCAGAGATCTTGTAGAGATAACATCTCTTTAAAAAGTGGTATAGACTCTTTCTATAAGGTTGCTTGATCAGCCATGAAGATTCAAACTTAGTTAGCAATCTAGCTAGTAAATCTTTTTCTTGCCCTTTAAAAAAATTCGAGGATGGGCTCAAATACTTGGATTTCTATTTGAAACCAAATAATTACCGATCAACTAACTCGTTGTGGTTATTAAGAAAGGTGGAATCTAGAATATCAATTTGAATATTAATATTTTTATTTAGAGGTGGTGATTTGATTTTATTGAAATTAGTTCTAGAAAGCATCCTGATCCACTGGACCTCCATTACCTTAGTTCCAAAGGGTACTATTAATAATACTCACGAAATAAGTTATCGTTTCTTGTGGATAGGTTCCAAATCACAATCCATAATTGCTTAGGTAAATTGGTCTAGTTTAGCTACTCCCAAGGAGTTAGGTGATTGGGGCTTTAAAAATCTAAACCTATTTATAAAATCATTAACTAGAAGGAACCTATGGAGATTGGTTCAAGACAGTTCCCTTTGGAGAAAAGTCACCCAGGCCAAATATTTTCTTGATCTTTCAATTGTCGATTGGTTTAGGCACCCCCATAAATTGGCTAAAGGGTCAACTGTTTGGAATGCTCTGGTGAGATCCTACACTTTGGTTGGTAAATGGGTTGCCTAGAAAGTAGGGGATGGAAAGAAAATTCGAATTGCAAGATATCCTTGGTATGATGTTGGAAATGAATCACTTCTATCTAATCCCCTTATCTAAAAGGTCAATCAGGGATATTTCTTCCATCTGGCTTATGCAAAATCCCAATCTCCCCATGTTAGATGTATAGTAGGCTAGAAATCAACCATATTCGTAGACTTGGAGGGAGCTCTAGTTGATGAATGGGACCGATTCATAAATATTTGAGTGCAAAACTTTATTCTCCTCAAAGAAGACTCTTCTAATTCTTTGTGTTGGTTAAGGAACTAGAAGAATGACAATTTCATGACCAAGTGGGGCTATAAAACCTGATTGAAGATAATTATGAGGGTCTTAAATTATGGTGGTGGAAGGAAATTTGGAAAGTAAGTGCTCCCATCAAAGCGGGAAAAAAAACATGGTTTCCTCTCTACAAAAAAACTCTTGACATGGGAAGTAACAGGGATGGTCAAGACCAAGTAGATGTCCCCTATGCAAAACATGTGAAGAATATTCCTTCCATTTATTTGTTTGTTTCAACTTTGTTATCCAAGTCATATCTCTAGTCTGGAAGGAATTCAATCCAAAAGGAAATTAGGTTTTGCCCAATCTTGCTAGAAGTATAAGAGTTTATCTCTCTGATAAATTAGTAAGGTCCTTTTTAGGTCTACCATTCATTTTGGTTACCTTTTTATGGTGAGCTCACAATACAAGTATCCTTCATAACAAGGAACCCTCTCCAAAACCTTGCGTAGTGAAAATGATTTCTCTTTCCAAAGAATTAAAGTATGATCCAAATAATCCTCCTCGGTGATTCCCTTGACTCCTTGAGCTGGACTACGAAATCCCCTGGGGTTACTTTGATGGGGCTAGCCAAGGCCATCCCCCAAGATGTGGAGTAGGTGTTGTTTTGTATTCTAATCATACAATTTTTTTGTATTGTATATACCGACTTGGAAGGGGATCAAATAATAGAGCAGAATTCATTTCTCTATGGTTCTTTATAGGAAGAAAAATATAAACATGGTTCAAGTGATGGGAGACTCCAAGTTAGTCATTGACTAGGCTTACAAGAGAGTGGTTGTAAAAAACATTGGTTTAGAGCCTATACTTTAGGACATTCAACACGTTGTCGAATCTGCTAAATGGATATGCTATTGTCACATTTTACATGAGTTGAATGAAGAAGTTGATGCTCTATCTAAAGAATTGTTCTCTCTTCCAATAGATTTGGTTGGCATCTATGGATTCAATGATGGGGCCATACTATAATCTATGGAAACAATTCTATATTTTCTTATTTTTAGTTTTCTCTATTTTCTATTCTATAAAGTTTTGATATGTTGACGTATGTTCAAGTACACGACACTCCCCGATTATAAAATGAAAAAGGAATGTGAAGCATAAGTTCAATAAAGTATTTCTATGTTTGAAATTAGAATGATATAATTTGCCTCTTTTTTACTTATATGAGTATCATTTGAGATGTATGTATTCCTCCTTATGAATATATATGATTTTTTTCTTTGCAAAAAATATGAGCATAAGATGGATAATCTAAAAGAAAGTGTTTTTCATCTTCAATGTTCCTAGAGTTGCAAAGGTGACATACTCTTTCATCCTATGGTGTTCTGGGAGTTGACCAATCCCAGTTTGACTATAAAACTCATGAGAATTGTTCTTCTTCTTCTTTCTTTTTTCTTTCTTTTCTTTTCTTCCTCTTTCTTTCTTTTTTTCTTTTATTTTTTATTTTTTCTTTTCTTTCTTCCTTTTCCTTTTTCTTTCTTTCTTTCTTTCTTTTTCTTTTTTTTTTACAAGCTTTTGTGATCCATAATGAATTAAATCACATAAGAGAATTTTTTGGAGAACCAACAAGTGTGGTCATCATCAGCGGACTCGATGAAGAGGCAAATCAGTCAAGCGTTTTGGCTTAATAGAGAGCATGTAGGAGACATAGATTTCAAGTAATGGCTATATTTGAACAATAATTTTAAATTAATGACTGATTTAATTTTATTAATATATTAAAAAGTAAATATTATTAGTAACGACTCATATAAATAGCTAGTTTGAAAAATATATTTAAATAATGAATTAGTTATTAATTTATTAAAAATTATTAGTAGTACAACTAATATTAACGGCTAGTTTTTGAACATTAATATTTAAATTAATTTATAAAACCAAATAATCTATTTTTGAAAAAATATTTAAATTACAAAAAAATGTCCAATCTAAAAAAGAGGACTAAAAATTATAAAAAATACGAAGTCAAGACCTAATTCGACACAAATCATTTAATAAATAAAATAATTAATGGAAAGTAAAATATACTAAATAAAATAATAATGAAATAAAAAAAATAACACAAGTAAAGAAAGTAATTATAATAACTATAATATATAATATATAATATATATATATATAATTATATTCAAAGAAAAGTAATCAATAAATAAAACATGGTCAAGAATAAAATATGGGGATGAGGCCCATTAAACAAATAACAAAATTACTAAAAGGAGTTAAGAACGAATAGGATGATAAAATACATAGAAAAACACGAAGGATCAATAAAATAAATTCTAATGAAGAATAAATCAACAACAAATACTATAAAAAGGACGCTAATACCTACATAGATAAACAAACAAACAAAATAAATCCCAAAAAGAAGCCTAAAAAACTAGGAGGACAAGACCGAGACCCAACTTCTACTAATATTCCAACCATCATTTCTATTTAAATTATTGGATCTTTTTTCTTATTAAAGCAATGTTCACTTTCTTCTTAACATTATTAATGACAAAGAATATTTTTTTTTTTTATTTTTGAGATTGGCATTGATCACCCTTTTATAATATCTTAGTTTCCTGTTTCACTGTAACTCTTTATCACCCCACAAAGTTTCATTAAATTTTGAAGTAGTAATATTTTTAACATTATCCATATTCTACAAAATAATATCCTCCTTTATCTCTCAATGATCTAGCCAAGACTATGCATCCTTATGTCATCCCCACTTGAGTCGAAGGTGGGGGTTTGTTTAAATTCTTCTTATACATAAGATACCTTGTCATAGTCATTCTTTCAATGGAGAAAGACTTGCTTGAATCATGAGTATTTCCTTCTAGTATTGAGATTGTAGTTATAAACTACTTTTGAATTTGTTCTATCTTCCTCCACAACTCTCTAGAGATACTGTAACTCAAAACCTCACATTTATTTGAAATAATAAGAGTGATAAGAGTCTCAAAGAGGAGTATTTTTTAATCCCATATCCAAACATCCTATGGCTTAAAATTGTTTTCAAGCCCATAATAAAATTTCCATCCTCCATTTATGATTTTCTCTATAATACTAATTGGGCTTGTGATGGATATTGCTTCTAGATAATTATATGAAGGAACTTCCTCCAATTCTTTTTTATCATATATGAAAATACCATATGTGATATTTTCAGATTTAATTATCAGGACTTCGGTTTTGTCAATATTAACAGTCATGTGCATCTTGGAGCAAAAATATTGGAGGATTCTTAGTCTCTTGCCAAGACCATAATGATTCCTCAATAAAATAATAATATCAGCAACACAAAGGAGAAGAGCTATGACTATGCTAGCAAGCATGGGGCCAACACAACTTGCATCTTCCAAACACTCTTCGATATTTTCAATGTATATAGCAAAAAAGGTAGGGGATGAGAGACACCCTTACTTGACGTGGATATTGCATTTAATTTATTTCTACCAACCCTCAGTGGTCCTAAACTTGGAAATAGAATTCTCATACATCATTGTCACAACAACCCTCAAATTGAGAGGAGCCATTGTCTCTTCCATAGTTTTGTCCTAGAAATAATGTAAAAAGATTTTCTAAAGTAAACAAAAATTAATACAATAATAATTTACTTGTTGTGGTATTCCTATGCTTATATCCTACCAAGGCTTCATTAATGAACCTCGACAATTCACGTGTGTTCATGGAAATATAAAACAATACCTGTAACTTTGACTACATATTGGAAAACCTCTAAAAATACATTATTTAACCTCTAATACGAACCAATACACGCTTCCCAATTTAAAACCCTACATTCACTAGATATTGTAGGATCCATTTTTTCCATAACAATTTTTAATACTCTTTATATTTTTTCATTACTTTGGCGCTCCAATTTTTATAAGGTCTGCCAATCAAAAAACCCTCTACCCCCTATATATCGCCAATATATTATGTCATTTTTTCCTTAATAAATATCCCCCCATATGAACCCACGTGGTATGGTATTACTCCCCTAGTAAATACCCCATGTGATCTGAGAGTAACAAGGTGTTCATAATTGAATGATATCTCCTAAAACCAACTTATCCTTTATCTCTTTTATCATGGCTTTCTAGACATAGGCTAATCTTCTTTTGCAAAATAATTCTATACACATTAGCTAACATGCGGCTAATCATAATGGTCCTATAATTAGATGGGATGCTTTTATCCCGCTTTTAAAGATAGACATAACGAGGCTCTATGTCCAAGGCTTAGGGAAGCCTTGCTTCACTGCCAACTTGAAGATCTTGTGCATGTGAGGGATGAGAATAGGCCCTCCCATTTCAAAATTTTCATCTTGGTAGCCTTCAGTATCCATAGTTTTCCCATTAGTGAACCAATTCAGTTGAACGTAATGTCTTCTAAAGAAAACATATCATTGTTTATAGGGCCATTTAAAATGGTTTCTGTGGCGTTAGAGGATATGCGTACAAGTTTTTAAGATAGGAATTCCAATTCTTCAAGGGAATAAGATTATTTTATTTATTTTTACAAATCAAAATTTTTCTTCCAAAACTTTCTAGGATTAGATTTAGATAGGTGAAATAATTTTTTTGCTTTCAATTCATATGATACATTTTCTTCCTTTTAATACGAGCTTTGTACATATTTATCTTATCAAGTATTAAATATTCATTAGGAGCATCCCTAATCCCTTTTCTTGCAATTTTTCATTATCATACCAAGGGTTGGTAGTTTATTATTATTTGTATATGACACCTCGATATAGAACTTGCAAATGGAAGCGGATAAGGTTGTAGTAAAATTATGATAGGGCTTTTCAATGTTATCCTTATAAGTTAATAGGTGAACGCCTTTTTAAAACACTTAAGAAGAGATCCTTTTAATTTTGTTGAAAAGTTAGGACCTTTCATTCTCATAATCTCTTGCATGTGATTTTTGTGCATGACAATGTTTAAAGTTAAGGTTAAAGGTCTATCATCATAGTCAAGCTCATGATCATTCAAGAGGTCAAAATTTATAATTTGGTTGGAAACAGGGATATCAAATATCAAATATCAAATAATCCACAATGTTATTGCTATCCTTGTTAATACAAGTCATCTGGTTGGAGTTTAGTCACTTGATTATGTCAATGAAAATTATAAGATATTAAGAACTACAAAGCTTAACTAACTTGGTACCAAATAAGCTCTTTGTCAAGTCTTCAAAGTTTCTTTTGTATCTACTAAGTAAAACAAGGTTCTCATCTAGCCAAAGAGGATTGCAGTTGGATTCATTACTTATAAGAATAATTTTTTTAGTTTTAGTTCTAGCATTAGATTATCCTAATAAGAGGATACTACCTTCATTCCTCAAACAATGAATATCTTGTTCTAGGGTATTATAAGTGCAATTTTTATCTATGTTGTGTTTCTTATAAAAGGTAGAGTTAATAGGTGTGAAGTAAGAAATTGTGATATAAATCATCTTACAATTAATGCCATAGATCTTGATCCAAATATACTGATTGAGAGGGTATATCTTATGAATCCAAGTGTAAGGATTGTATATATATATATATATATATATATATATATATATATAACAAACTATTCATCTAATCCCTCTATGATAGGATTTCTTGTTCCACACTAACTATAAAATGAATCCATCTATATGAGAGACATTAAACTTGTCATGCTCTCAAGTTTTGACTAAAAAAGGTTCAATTTCACTCATGATCCAACTTAAACATAGGATCTTTATGTAATGGAAAATGATCATTGTTCCAAAAAAGCATCTAGAGTGTTCTACTAACTAATATATAATAATAAATAGTATAATTGATATGAGTTCAACATGTCACTTATGACAATCGACAATTGAATCAAGGTGGGAAAGATGAGAGTAATTCCTCCCAACCACTCATGATAATATATAATAAATAACAACTAATTAATTATGAATTATATTTTACATGAATAAAATGTCTCATATTCATTAATTATATAAATAATTATAAATATAATAAAAATATTTTTTTCCTTACTGTTATTTAATATATTTTATAATATATAATTATATATATATATAGCGAGGGAGAGAGAAGAGAAGAGAGAGAGAGTGTGTGTGTGTCCCAGTTGAAAAATGTTTCATTAGTATATGAAATTTTATTATTGGATATTTTTTCAATATAAGTAAATATTTTACTCTCTAGTTCATAAACAATCCAAATATATTTTTCTAAGGTTGAAAGGTCATTCAACAACAAGGTTCAAAGCTATTACAACAATATATCATATATGAGTTTAAAATATAACTTGAGGAAATTACACAAGAATTAAACATGAATAAGGTAGACAACAACCACATAGAAAAATAGTAATATATTTAATTAATTATGAATTATTTTTCACTATATTATTTATCGCTGGTATAAGAGTTTTTTTATTTACTAATAGAACAACATTACTAAATGTGGTGGTTGATATACATTTATCGTCTCATTTTAAAACACTATTTTCCATTTGTTATTTGATGTCATTTTCCATTTGTTATTTGATATTGTGCTTGATAATTTTGTAATCGTATAAGTAAATGTAAAAAGGTAAAAATAGGTTTAGAAATGCAAGATAGTTAATGTTTGAAATTTCATTGTTTAATGTAAATTCATATAAACATAATTAATTTTATATTAACCTTAACTACTTTAAATTCTTATTAAAAAGAGAATATCAAATAATTTTCATTAAATAATTTTAAATAATTCATTAAGTGTAACTTTCAATATATTTTTATTATTTTACAATTTTTATTAAAAAATCTATTTTAAATCAAAATTTAGTCCAATATTATATAGTTTGAATGAGCCAAGTGGTTACAAACATTTGTTTCCTCCTACAAGGTCACATTGTAATATACCCTACTATATTATGATGTAAATATGATTTAATTATATGTATCTTGATATTAGGATGGTGAGTCGAAGTCATTTTGTAGGCATGTGTGCCTATGTACATATGTATATAGTTTTTGGGGCTAGATTGCCTAGCGACACATTATTTTAGCAAAGTGGCAAGAAGACCAAGATTGTAAATATGGTAAATTTGTACATATTTCTATATTAATAAAATAATGACTAGCTACGAAGCTCACTCCACAAAAAAGAGTATAGGGGGCAATGCAACTCCTTTGCAACAGGTGATGGGTATTGTATTTGTTTCAGGGAGGTGTCACATGGCAAACAAGGGCCATGTAGGCCACACTGCGAAAAGGGGGCCATGCATTATAAAGAATATTCAGGAGGTCATTAATCATTCATTCATTATGACCATTCATGTCCATATATTTGTCATCGGTTATCATCAATATTCATCATCACCACACTTCATATCACTACACGAGATTCAGCATTGACGATGCTTTCGGTCCCAAGGGGGAGGAAACAATAGATTTAGTTATGACCTAGTTGGTGAGCACTGGAGGTGGGGTATTGAAGAGGTATTGCTCATCCCAAATAAGGGTGTGCCACTTGGGTTATGGACTGAATGATGAGTCAAACTAGTTATTATAGGCTGAAGGGTGCCTAGAGCCCTAGAGCAACATGGCTATTGGGTTGACACCTTGGCCATTATGGTTCCCTGGAGGGTGCCTAAAGCCCTGGCGCAACATGGTTTTTGGGTTTCCACCTTCGTTGTTATGGTGGCCTGTGGAGTGCTTGGAGCCTTGGAGCAGTATGACTATTGGGGTTGCACTTTGGAAGTTAGCCTAGAGGGTGCCTGGAGCCCTAGAGTAGCACGAATCTTGGGTTTGCACCTTGGCCATGGAGGACATGTATTATTTTCAATTTATCGTTGCTTGTGGAGTTGCGGCCCTAGCTTGGGGGTGACCCATGGTTGAGAGTGATGAACCATGAATTCTATGGTTGGGTGGCATGTGGAAAGTCCACAACCAATTGTCATTTTTATACAAATTTGTGTCCAATTTTATGTGTTGTGTTGACTATTGACTATGGTTAATTATTAATTTAACTAAATTATTTATTTCTATTGTGCATAATATGAGAATGGATTTAATTCTGGCTACTCTTTAATGTGTTGATGCATTGTTGTTTAAATACCCAAAGTTGTATATAAATGTTCATGATGATAAGTTTATGGTGTGCTATAATGGAATTAACTTTATTTATGTAACAAATGACATTATTAAACATTTCATTTTATTTTGCATTTGCAATTACATATTGAGTATTGTAATCGGGGATTGTGGTTTTATGAAATTGTATAATTTATGTGTTATGGATGTGGTAATGTCATTTGGTGGGAGATTGGGAACATTACAAAGTGGTATCAGAGCAATATTCCAACACTAGGCTTGATAAAAAACAAAACAAGAAATTATCAATTGTTACTCAAATATTTAACTATACAATTGCACGGTGGAATTGAGTTCAAATTCTCTTAGAAAAGAATATAAATGCTTAAGAGAGATATTGTGAAGATTGAAGAAAGTAAAGATTATAAGGAAAAGCTCGTCAATTTTGCCTCATAAAGCTATATCTAGTATACACGACACCATTTTTACATATTAGGCTTATTTGATTTATATATATAATACATGGTTTATAATGTAATAATATATATATATATATGGCATAATAAGTTTTCTTTTCTTTATTTATTTGATTTATATCTTATATGTCATACATAACACCATGTGCATAAACTAAAATATGTAATGTTACATAGATCATGACGTTGAATGTATTGCATAAGCAGTTGTCTAACGAGGTGGAGGAATTGCTCGGACGGCCAAAAGTGGCCAAAATCTGGGCAAAAAAAATTCAAAAAATCTTGTAGAGGCAATGTTTGAATCATGTTTTTGATGGTGGAAATGGATTCACGACCGTCAAAAACGTCTAGGACAGCTAAAATTTTGAAGTTTAACAACTATAACTTAGATTACAAAAATCCTTGCCGGATTTTCTCTAAATATGACCGAAATTTCCATAACTTTCTGGGCAACTCCTTCGCCTCGTTAAACTACGCGATTGCATAATATGCATGCCTGGGTAGTTGTGAGGTTGGGACCTGTCAGAAGTCACAAGGGTCAGGTTGTAGGGGTAAAATGATATCAAGCCATAAGGCCACGAAACCACAACTGATAACTGGAGTTTAAATTAAGTTACAGTGGCAGACCTCGGTAGGATGTAAGTTAATAAATGAGGGTGGAACGTCACTAGCTATAGCACAGACTGCAGAGGTAGGCCTCAAGTTGTGGGGACGAGCTCAGAACACAGCGTAGATCAAAAGTCGTGGGTATAATTTCAGGCGACGAGGGTGGTAGGGTGCCGAGGTAGCACAACGGATCATGCGCTAGAAAAGGCCAAAAGAAATGTGGGAGGAAAGAGTGCATTTTTGGTTCTTCTGGAAAAGTGGAAATAGAAAAACATTTCATTTTACACTGTGAGGCCTTCAAAGACAACATATAAAGTTATGTAGATATGCTCGCAACTAGCTCTTGGGATAATCTATTTAGCAAGGGGTTTGTCAAAAAGCTGGGAGTATTTATTTTGAAGCTTCATAAAAAAATGCTGAATACATCAAGCAGATGAAGAACGATCTGTCCCATAGGCTATCTTTAGCCTCATGAACGTTAAAATAATTTCTTCCTTTTATAGAAAAACAATCTGTCCCAAAACCGTTATTTATTTCATCGAATTAGAGGTTTAAATTATAAAATTGTTTATGGGTGGAGTGCGCAAACGGTCGCGCTGTGACATCCAGCGTTGATCCGCCTGAAGCAGGTGGGCGTAGGGACCACAGATAATCTCATAGTATTTAATGTGTATACTATAGATTTTATGTCGTCCAGATGACGGATACTTTTGGATTAATTCTATACGTCATATATATACACAGACACGATTCATTATTCGAAGGCCCATGTCTACATATTTCATACGTTAAAGGTTTAGGGTCTAGAATGTAAGGGAAGCTTGAAAACTAATATATATATATATATATATTTTGCGAAGGGTTATTAAATGTATATATAACAACGCATGCGGTTTATATATATAATATAGTTTAATGTATCATAGTTATAATTTTTTATCACTTATATATACGTTTATATATAAATGTTAAGGGGATATTTATTAGATTTATATATAAATATATATTAAATATATGGATGACAAGGGTATATTTAATGTTTTAAATATATTTAATGTTTTAAATATATTTAATGTCAATTTTTTAGAGAGTATATATATATATATAAGCATATGAAGATGGGCACCCATAGGTTAGAGTTTGAAATTTATTTGTGTGTAAGTGTGTGAGATATGTAAATAGGCATTGCGAATTGTTGTATGTGTGGGTTGCAATAATTCTTAGGGGGATTATTTAAATATATATATTGTTATTTTATCTGCATAAATGTTTGTTTAGTTTATATACATATACATATATATTTATGATAAGTGGTTGATTTACATGAGACTTGGTTTATACATGTGTGTGAATTAATTGAATAATGTATCTAAATGTAGATGTTGAGGGTTAGTTGTAGGCATTCCATGTTAGGTTTGAGAAGAGAAGGACTCATATGACAGGTTGGGAACTAGCCAAAGCATGCTAGCCAGGTTTCATAATCATGTGTCCCTGCCTAATAAGAGTAAGTAAGTTGGGTGTTAAGGGCTAAAATTAACTTTCAAAGGAGTGATTGAGTTTTTATGTTGTAATAGCTAAGCGCTGAGAGCGAAAGTGGTCAAACTTCTCAAAGGCATATATTTGTGTCCAAGAGTCAAATTTTAGCATATGAATAGTCAGGAGAAAGGAAAATTTGAGCAAAATGTATTGGGGGTGATAAATATAGGATCTGATGGAAGGAATTTCTCAGAAATCAAGGGGAAAAGATACAGGAGTTTTGGAAGAAGGAATTCATGTTTAAATGAAACTTTTGGAGTGCGAAATTTTTTGCTTAAGTGTCGAATTATCATAAATAGATATTCTATAGAAAGCTACATGTGAGCATAAGTCATTGGTGATTATAAAATTATGAAATTTGTTGGGTAAGTATGTAGGTTTGGTGGGTCAAAGTCATTATGAGAACGAAAGAAACAAAAATTATGTAGGGCTTTAACAACCCATAAGTGTGGGGGATGCCAGGGCCCAAGACAAAATCAAATGGTCATGGAGTGAGCAACCAAAGAATAGAGATCTGGAAGAAACTATGAGGAGCCTCAAAATGGACATCCTCGGTGTCAAGGACTAAAATAATAGATTGATGAAATGACAACAACAAATTAACAACCAGATTCTACAGAGTTTAAATAGAATTCAATAAGAGTTAGACCAACAATTTGAGTCTTAACAAGCTTGAGAGGAAAAACACCAATCTAATGACAGAGGTGTTAGAAGTTCAAGGCAAGATAAAAGTGATGAACCACAACATTGGTATGAATAAAGGAGGGCACACAACAGGGTTTACATTACCTCAGAGTCGGAAAGTAGCCCTAGTGTGTCACCATATAAAAGGTCCAAAAAAAGGAAATATAATAGGGAGAGTTTATAGGGGATTATGAAAGATTAAATCCCCCAATTTCAATGGAGAAAGTAAAAATTTTGAAGAAGTTAAGGCCTGGTTATTGGAGATGAGAAAATATTTACAGTTGTTTAATTATTCTTCAAATTTCGAAGCCCAAATTTCCATCTACCACCTTAAGGGAAAAGTTAATCTATGGTGGGAACAACTTGAGGTCAAACATTTAGATGAGAAAACACTCACATGACATAAGCTTAAGGAGTATTTCAAATGACAATATTTATCTTAACGCTATTACAAGAAGAAAATGCAAGATTTTTTGAGATGAAGTTAGGAAATATGAATATGGAGGAATACGACATAAAATATATGGAGTTGCTAAGCTATGTGGATTTCATTAAGGATAAAAAAAGTAAAAATTCAATGGTATATTAGTGGATTGAGAAAAGGAGGAAGGGGTTTAAATCCTCTCATTTTAAGAACGAACCCCAAATATAGTAGCAATTAGCTCCAACTTTTGTCAAGTCCAAAGGCAGTAATTTCTAGAATAATAACCCATAATTCCAAACTCTGAAGTGTTGGGATTGTGGAGGGAACCACATGAGCAAGGACTACCCTCAAAAGGATGGGAAACATAATACTATGAATATACAAGCAGTTGATACAATGGAAGAAGTGGGCCAAAACATTCCCTGGATTATGATGTGCTAGATAATAAACATGTTGAGCACCAAGAACATATAATCAAAGTAAGAGGTAAGTTACGTAATCAACCTATTACTATCTTAATCGAATCAAAAGTTATTCATAGCTATATTGATCTGAAATGGATAGAAAAACTTAATTTCAAGAAATCTAAATATCGTAAAGTGTGGCTAATTCAATTAGCCACTGAGGTAAAAATAAAAGTTATGAAATTAGTGAGTGGATGCTTAATTGATATGAATGGGTTGAATATGAAAATTGATTTAAACTTAATATTGTTGGGATCTTATGATTGTCTGGTCAGTATGGATTAGTTAGTGGAGCACAATGCAGTTCTATATTTCTATACAAGTCCTTTAGTTGTCCTAATGATGAGGGTTAGCAGAGGAAAGTCCAGGGAGTCCCTAGATTGATATATATTGGATAGATATCAACCTTGCAGCTAAGGAAGAATTTTTGAAAAGGTTGTCAAGTTTTAGCAATTCATGTGGAGGAACTCAATGGGGATTGACAAACTAATTTGGAAGATTCTGGTAATTCAAGTGTATGTTGATGTATTTGTATAGATTCCATGGTTACCTCCAAAAAGGGATATCATTTTTTTCCATTGATCTAGTGCCTAGAGCTATTACAGTATCCAAAGTGACATACTAGATAAGCACCCCAAATCTAAGGGAGTTACAAATCCAATTGGAGCAATTACTCAATAAGGATACATACAACCAAGTGTATTACCATGGGAAGCCATGGTTTTGTTTGTTAAGCAAAAGGACGGGACATTGTGTCTATGTGTGGATTTTCAACAACTAAATAAAATAGCAATTAAGAATAAGTATACGTTTCCAAGAATAGATGATTTATTTGATTAAATTTGAGAAGCTAAGGTATTTTCTAAAATAAACTTGAGGTCAGGATACCACTAGCTTCAGATTAAAGAAAAAGATATTAGCAAGACAAATTTATGAAATCGTTATGGACATTACGAGTTTGTGGTGGTGCCTTTCAGACTAACTAATGCTCCATGTGTCTTTATGTTCTTGATGAAGGGGTTTTTCAAGAATACTTAGAAAAGTTCATTATGGTTTTCATGGATGATATTTTGGTGTATTCTAAGTCAAGAGAGGAAAATGAGCAACATTTGATGTTAGTTTTCCAGGTACTCATAGAGCATCAATTATATGCTAAAATTAGTAAATGCTCTTTTTATCAGAAGTAGATCTATTATTGGGGTCACATTTTTTGGAGGATGGTGTAGTTGTGGACACAAACAAGACGCAAGCCATTGAAAAATGGTTGGCACTAAAAGAATGATTCAGACGTCAAGTCTTTTATGAGCTTGACAAGTTATTGCAAGAGGTTCATTAGAGGATTTTCTAGGATTTCTTACCCTATCACTTAATTATAGAAGAAGGGTATCAAGTTTGAATGGAATTGAGTGTGAGGAGGTCTTTCGAAGGTTAAAGTGTCTCTGTTAATGAGTCCTCCAGTGTTGAAAATTGCAAATCTGAATGAAAATTTCCTTATATGCACCGACGTGTGTAAAGAATGTTTGGGAGGAGTGCTCATGCAGAATGGGCAACTAGTGTGTTATGAGTCAATAAATTTGAACAAAAATGTTAAAAACTACGTTGCCCATGATTTAGAGCTAGTATTAATTGTTAAATTTCCTTGAAATTATGGAACTACTTAGATGAATATATGAAAATTGAAATCTAGTTTACTTTCACCAAGATATAGAGTCTCTCAACAATATATAAATAGAAAAATAAAAATATGAAGATAAAAACACATCACACAAATTGACACACTTATTTTTCTCAGGAAACCCAACAGGGAAAACTTGCTTGCTTGATGTGGCTATAATTTATCTCTTTAATAAAGTGTTATGCTTCTCGCACAATTCTCAGTTGATACAATTGATCTTGGTTGTCCTTAATCATGCTTGATCGTGACCCTTTAACACACAATTATTCCTTTTCTGCCTCCTTGAATCACTTTGCAAAACTTTCTCTCTTTAGCTTGATCTCTACGCATTAGAGGCTTCTTAATCCTTGCGCACTAGGTCCCTATTTCCTAGCGCACATAAACCCATATTATCTAGCACATATCAAATCCTATTTTATAGGGAAAATCCCTAAAGTTTCCTTGCACACTTGGCATCCCTATTTCTTAGGACCCAACTCCTCTTCTTTGCACACAACCAAACTCCTAAATCCTAGTGCACTTGTTCCTCCTATTTATTAGGAAACAATTCCTTCACTCTAGATAATCAAGGATTTCTGACAAAATCATGAGATATTTTTTATCACACAAACCTTTGTGCACAAAACACTAATAAAATTTGTTTTCCTTTGTCCTCCTCTATATAGGCCCAATTTAAACATGCCCGAAGACCCAATTCAAATTTAGAACTAGAGTTCTGATTGACGAGTTAACTGAGAGTGTTACACTATCTCTCTCCAATCAATAATGGAGTTCTTAATTTGTTCTTCCTTCAATCAAGAATGAAGTCTAACTCTCTCTAGCGAAACTACTAATTGTCACCTCGTTTTGTAATCAAACTAATGAAGACTCCACTTAACTAAAGCTTCAAATCCTTTCATGTTGACTTGATGATTATTACAGTAAACAGAAAATAACTCATCCAAAATGTAGTCTAACAAATTAGGACAATTTGAGGTCTTCGTTAGCTAAGGAAAAAGCCAGAAAACCTTTCTCGCTACATTTTCAAAACTCCCTCTTAGCGAGGAAGGTACTTCTGGAAGAACCTCTTCCAACTGGACCTGTCTCCAAAACTACCAAGTTTCCATTGTTCCACCTGCCCCCTATGAACTAGAATATTTTCATGCTTTCTATTGCAGAATCTAATCTGAAGGCCTGTTCCTTCCAACTATGCTCCTATTTTATCAGTTTATCACCTCAGTCATAAGAGCCATGTACCCTGTGTACCTTTATGATTTCTTACTCTAGCTAAATGTGGTATTGGGAGGCCCAACTATATTCTTATCCTCCCTATACAAATATTCTTCCTACTTGGCTTGAACTCTCCCTATACTAGGAATAATTGATTGATTGGTTACCTCCACTCACCTCGGACTCTGATCCTCATCATCCTACTGGTCAGCCCAACTGCCAACTAGTCAAGACTCAAACTGAGATACTAGTTGAGGCTCCATCTTGAGTAGCTTCTTCTCAGGTAATATAATTTGATCTTGCTATAAGGACTCCCTCTGAGCTATTCTCTCCTTAACCATCATTTCTCTCCTTTGTGCATGTCCTGCCTTGCTACTCAAAGTTGCACTTGTCTCTACCTTAAACTTGTAGAGATTCTTCATCCTCACACCTATCTGATTCTTAAATCCAGAAGCTAAGTGTTGGAGGTGAGACTTACCTTTGTTGAAGATGACATCATAACCCTTTTCCTCAACGATAGCTATTGAAACAAGATTCTTCTTTAGGCCTGAAATATAGAGGACATCTCTAAGATGGAGAGGATTACCCAACTCCATCTAAAAACTAATAGTACCAAATCATCTAGTCACATACATACCATCATCTCCTAACTCAATTTGAAACTGCATGTGCCTTCTCGTTAAAGTGTCTAAAATACTCGTTGTTCCTGTTCATGTGGAACATTTCTCTTAAATCAATATACCATACATTGTTGTTTGTTGATCTTTCCATGCAAGCTATCATTGAGAAATATTTCTTGAACTGAGAAGAGAACACATCTACCTTAGTTAATGCAACTCCATGATCCTAACTAGACCCCTTCTAATTAGGACACTTATTGGCATAGTGTCCAAACTCATGGCAATGTATGCACTTGATATTGCTCATATCCTTCTTCTTCTCGTCCTTCTAGGTTGACGCGACCTCTCCTTATCCCTTCTTTTCCTTGGCTCTGCTGCCTTTACTTTCTAGGGAAATTTCTCCTCGTCCTCGGTCTTTTCTATCTTCCAGATCTTGTCCCTCTCTATATTTCTTCTTGGACGTAGTCACTCCATATCCTCTCCTATCGTGCTATATTTTCTCCACCACTAACTACATCCTGAAAATTTTCCCAAAACTTTTGAAATCTAAGAAGTGCCAACTCACAAGGTCATTGTCCGCTACAGTCACACCCACACCACCTAGCTCATCCTGAACTTGAGTGAATTTAGAAAGATACAAGGTGATGGTCTCTCCTTTCCTCATCTGAATACTTCTTAGCTACTCTTTTAGAGTAAGCTTCCTGGCATCACTAGAACCCTGATACAGATCTAAAATGGCTTAAACATCTCAAATGATGTCTTCTTCTCATGGAGGTGAGGAATAATATGATCTCTAATCCCCTCTATATTTATCCTCCTTGCCTTGGTGTCATTCTTGTTATGTTGGATCAACTATTGGGCATCTTGAGGTGGAGTTATCTACCTCTTTACAAATTCTAGCACCCCATTATCTTCCAACACCACTGGGATCCACTCCTTCCATGAGAAAAAATTTGAGGCTCCCTTCAAATTGTGATAAGACCTTAGCCCTTGGAACACCATACTACCATCCAAATAACTCCTCTGCTCTTCAAACTCTAGTGCAAGCCTTCTGCTTGATATGTGCTTTCCACTAATTGGTCAACCTGGTGTTGGTATTTATATTGATCTATGATCTGATACCATGTTAAATTTCCTTGAAAGTTTGCAACTACTTAGATGAATATTTAAAAATTGTAATCTAGTTTACCTTCACCAAGATACAAAGTCTCTTAACAAATTATAAGAAACAAAATAAAAAGACAGAGATAAAAAGACATCACACATATTGACACACTTATTTTTCTTAGGAAACCCAACAACGAAAACATGCTTGCTTGATGTGGTTATCTTATTAATTGTTCTTGAGCACCTGGATCTATTAAAAAACAATATATCTCTTTGATAAAGTGTTCTGATTCTCACACAATTCTTAGCTAATACAATTTATCTTGGTTGGCCTTGAGTCCCTATTTCCTAGCACACATGAGTCCCTATTCTCTAGCGCAAATTATATCCTATTTTATAGGGAAAATTCCTATTTCCTTGTGCACTTGGAATCCCTATTTCGTAGGACCTAACTCCTCTTCTTTGCACACAACCAACTCCTAAATCCTAGCGAACTTATTCCTCCTATTTCTTAGGAAACAATTATTGCATTCTCCGCAATCAAGGCTCTCTCACAAACTCGTGAGCTCTATCTTGTCACGCAAATATTTGTGCACTAAACAACAATAAACTATTTGTGCCTTCGTCCTCCTCTTTATATGCCTAATTAGAACATGCAAGAGGACCTTGTTCAATTTAGAACTTGAGTTTTGATTGATGAGTTAACTGAGAGTGTTAATCTTTCTCTCTCCAATCAACACTCGAGTTCTTAACTCATTCTTCCTTCAATAAAGAGTGAAGGCTATCTCACTCTAACTGAAATGTTAACAACCACCTCGTTCTGTAGTCAAACTAATGAAAACTCCACTTAACTGAAGCTTCAACTCAACGCACTTTGACTTCTTGACTATTCCAGTAAACTAGGAATAACTATCCTAACTGCAGTTTAACACATGAGGACGATTTAAGGTCTTCACTACTTAAGGCACAAGCCATAAGGCCTTGCTCACTACATTTTCAACAAAAAATATTCACACTCTTAAGATGTGGAGACACTATCTCATGGGATGCAAATTTAAGTTATAGATGGATAATAGTTTGCGACATTTGATTGAACAAATGAATTTGAATGCTTGACAAATCTGATGGTTGGAGTTTTTAGCAAATTATGACTTTGAGATCAAATATATTGAAGGAAAAGAGAATAATATGGTAGATTCACTCAGTCGCAGAGTGCACCTAATGCTTCTTGCATCAATAAGTGTATGTAATATAT